>JAGKTI010001608.1:0-54898 GCA_018397915.1 Birgus latro | reverse complement strand
TATTAAGATGGGAAAAGAGGTCATGATGTTGGTTTCTTTATTTCCAGGCCAGTGGATGATCCAGTCATAGTTGAAATTCGTGATATCGGTGTATTTATTTGGGGAATATGTAGCTACCGCAGTATCATCACAGAACCTCTGCAGGCTGTGAACTCAGGATGGGACATTTATGGGTATGAGTGGAGTCTATTTAAGTAATATATAAGATTTTCAGTCTACTAGTAAATTGGATATTGAGGAATGAGTGCAGAGTGGGTAGGATGAGAAATAATGTTATTTGTGAAGGAGGTGGAGGAAGGAAGTCTGTTTATGGTAGGGTATAAGAGAATGCACTTAAAAGGAATGGTGATAAGGAGAGAGTGAATGCTAATACATTGGTGAAGAGTTTTGCTATATGTGATTAAGTTCATTGGGAGAGGAGACGTTGTAGGACACGAAGAAGGGCAGTGGATATAATGAATGTGTAAGTTGAAGTTGAACAATCTCGGTCTTGCCGGCCAAGCAGACCCATCAACCACAGGCAAGCAGTCACCCCTGTAGGGTTGTCTGTGCAGTGAACCAATGATCCCTAAGTTTATGTACTGGTACCAGGAATTTCAGCTATGCCTGGAAATAAATAAATCATCCACTGGCCTGGAAATAAATAAATCATCCACTGGCCTGGAAATAAATAAATAATCATCATCATCATCATCCAGACCATTTCCCACTCTAGTATATGGTTAGGGTAAGTAGAGAGGGAGATATAAAGTACCACAACAAGGATTGGGGAAAGAGGGTGGAGCCTTGATTCATGAGTGGATGCCACATTTGTATTCCTCCATGCAGTTAACAGAGGCCCCTTAGTAAGCTGCACGAGAAACCATTAGGCATGTCATTTGGTGTAAAGTTGCCTGAAGTAGAGAGAAGGGTAGTAAAAGTGACAGGAAGGATGGGAGAAAATGAAGAATGAGTAAGGTGAAGGAAGAAGTAGGAGGCTCTGCATTGATTGGATGTTGGTTGCCATCACCCACCACCATGAAAGTATGAGGTATGGAAGCTGATGAAACAAGGGATCTGGTTGAGAATCAAGTTGGTTAAATGACTTATATGCTGAGCAGAGCATGACAAAAGCTTGGCATTCCATATTTAACAATAATCAGTGGCTTAGCAGTGATGGTAATGTGAAACAGCTGTAGAGAAACAAACCATAAATTCAGTGTAAATAGATGTGAGTTGAAGCCAGGATTCCAGGGACTTGAATGGTGTAGTAATGACTGTATGGCTCTTTTCACTTGGCATGTTGTTGGTAATTCTCCTTTTGTGTGTTTTTTCCTTCTTTGTTTTTGATAGGAAAAAAGATGATAATGTGATTAATACTGTACTTCTTACTGTATTGGATTTTCTTTTCTTGTTTTCTGGACCTGCCTCATGTCATTTTTGGTTGGTAAGAAAAAGCTCAGTGATAGTTCTCCCATATATTCTTCTTTCAGTGACCCTATGTTATCCTATCCCTAAGTGAGGAAAAAATGCTCATGATGATGATAATGGTGATGACTAATTTACTCATAAATATTTCATCTTTTCAGCTTGTGGTGACTGTCAAGCTCAAAATACAACCCTGTGGCGTATACCCACCATGAGTCTGGTTGTGGCCCCACTCCTCGACTGTCAGCGTTTGGCTGGAGGCAAGACAGGCATTTGCGAGAAGCTGAATCTACCTATAAATTGCTTGCTTGCTTGCTTTTTTTTTGTGTGTGTGTGTGTAAAGGATGAATCAACACTTAAATGTATATAACCATATTTATGTAGTACTGTATTGTTTTGGTGCAGGCTTATCTCGATGTGAACCTGGTGCACTACAGGCTGAAGTTGCCATGCAGTCCACCATCCTCCTGGGGGATAGGGAGGGAGTTGAGGGACATTTATATAACCAGGCAGCTCTTCTGTTTGGTTACCTGGTTGATTATATTGTTGCCACCACATGAAGGCATCCCACTACAACAGTATTGCACACTTAAAGTTTTTTACTAATACATATCCAAGTTGACTTTGGGCATATACTGTATATGTCAGTGTTGTGTTGCTTCATCTTAGTAGGCTAATCCATCTCGTACTTGTGGTAAACTCTTTTTCAATGGCAAGTTTGCTGCATTTAAGTCTTTGAAGGAACACTCCAGCATTTTGGTGAGTTACAACTTACTTCTGTCTTAGTACTTGTGTATTAAGTCTTCCTTTAGCAATTATCTCCTTATTGCTCGGTTTAACGCACTATTTTAGAATGCTTTGGATACTTTCAAAAAGCTTAAATCTAGGCTGCACTTAAATGCAGTTTCATGGAAGCTAAAGATAAGAGTTAATACATTGACGGTATAGTAGTAATATTATAGTAAGTCTTCTGGGTAGATCTTCAATACTGTGATAGGATAGTAACAGGAAGTGCAGGGTACAGCATACGAGTATATCATGGTTTAAATATTTTACTTTGATTCAAACTTAAACAAGACCTGAAAGTAGGGTTGTGTAGATGGATATAGGCTGTTGTTGTCGATGTGGCCCCAGGCATATCTGAATGTGAACCCAGTGGACTGCTGGCTAAAGTTGCCTTTCTCCTGCAGTCTACCATCCTCTTTTGGGGGATAGGATGGTTGTAGGTGTACAGGCGAAGGAGAGAGTGAATCAAGTTGAACATAGATGGAATAATGATTGTGATATGTGTTAGATGTTTACTTGGCGGCTACAGAGTGAGACATAGCTAGCTCGAGATCACATAGAACAGTTTTCAGAATTGTGTTGGCAAGAGAGAGAGTTTAGGTGCAGATGGACTGAGACAGAATGATGGGCAGGTGTCAACAGTATGGTGTAAAGGGAGATAGTTATAGAGTTGAGACATAACTGGCACGAGATAGGGTGATGGGAAGATTTTAGAATTGTGGTGTAGAAATAGTTTAGATATAAATGGCCTTAGACAAAATGGTGGGCAGGTTTCAGCAGTTTTGTGTAAAGAGAGGTACAGTCAGACCTTGTTATGTGTTGTTTTTTCCATTCTCTTTTGGAGACAAGGGGAGCAGGCATTGAGTTACTTTTGATACCACACAGGCATTATAAGTGGTGATGGGAGGAATTATCAGACACAGAGAAATGAGTTAAGGGTGCATTGCTTTTTTTCTCCAGTTATAATACCTTTTCTATTGCTCAAGCAAAGCATGCCCCACACAGGTACAGTACGGTATCTGTATGTGAACCTGTTTCAGTGATACACATATGAAACAGTGCCACCCAAGAGTGTTGTTACTATCAACAGAAATGCAGTTTCATAATATGTACATGTGTACCGAAAACTATAATTACATAGTGATCTGATAGATACAAAAACACTACGATGGTTGCTGTTTCTGAAGGGTTGGTACTCATGTGAAATAGACGTATCAGCAAATAGCGATGGTAGATACTGTATCTGTAAACACCACCTTCTTCCGTAGGCTTAGTAATAATAACATTGCCTGTATGAAAGCATTATAATCATCATTACATAGGAAGATTGATGTACCAGGTGGAAGATGGCAATGACGTCAGAGGAGTTGCCTTGAATCGGTGGTTGCCGTAGAGTATTAGATTCATCCGACAAAACAGTGATAAACACTATCATACAGACTGTGAATAATGAATGCAAATATCATTTCCATGGTGTGTTAAGCATGACATCTACGAATCTCAAACACAACCTGCAATGCCGATAAACCATCTTATTTGTAAACCATCACCCGTGACTGTAAAGTTGACAGAGCCTACCAGCACCACCCTTGAGATTGGACAATAGACACCCATACTCCTATACAGTATATTATAACTTGAGCAGGGTTCAGAGGTGTATTGGTAACAGCTTCATAATGCTAATGGGTGCTTCAGAGAGAGATTTCATCTCCATATGGTTCTGATAATTTTCAGTATGTCATGCTCACTTACTGTATAACTTGTCGCCGTGCACAGAACCATATTTATGCAGTTGTATACATCCTTATCGACGCATTTATTACCTCAAACACAGCAACTATTTCTTGTATCCCATGCATAACCAACATTGTGGGATATACAGGGGCACCAACAGTTTCTAAGCCCCCCACCTGTTTTTCCAAAGCCATCAACGTTTCCGTCATATTGTGTAGCACAACATTGTAACGATACTTTTCTGTACACTTGTACCACTACCCATATGAGATAAGGGTTGTGAGGAGTCTGGTCAAGACTCACTTGAAGTTGATGTTTCATGTAGTCACTACCTCTCCCAGACTTCCCTCACTGGTCATCTCTTGAGGTCACAGAATCTTTGCTGGCCACTCTTTACAACTCATAACTGATATGCAGATGTACACTTACATTGATAGCAATACAGACTTATGCCCAGTCCATGGACCAGGTCATGACAGCTACAATTTTTTGTTTCATAATTTTGTGGCAGAGTCAGTGAATTTCACATCCCAGTGCCTATTTTCACAGTGCTGTTATTCATCTAGGAGTCATCTTAGTACCATTTGTCACGGACTGTATGCTGCAGCAAAAAAGTGTGACTCCAGTAGTTGTATTTGCTGATAAACTAGGCGCTACATCATCACAAGTTATCGTTCTTTGAATCTGTAGTGCATACTGTTATCCCAAGCTGAGTGCTGCTGTTGGGCTGTTCTGTTGTGCAGTACTGTTAGCAGTTGTGCACTTTACAGGGCCCCTCAGACTTTGCTTGACAAGCACACCTCAAGATGGGCCATTTTCCACTCCAGGCCTGATATTTTGGGTTTTTGTTTCATTTCATTTTTAAAGGCTTCAACATGCTTCCCTGCATCAGCTTTGGTCACCTGATGGCAGCTCTCCGCACTGCCTGATTTCTGGCAGCCTTCCTATTCAGCCCCTTATTCCTGAGGTCACACTCTGTAACCTAGTCCAAGGTCTTTCTTATCTGCCCCTCGCAACCCTACCCATGACATTCACACACCTCATCTTACACACCCAGTTATCATCTTCCATCCTCACAACATGCCCATCTATCTCTCCTTAGCACAACACTTATACACTTAAGTCCCATCCATCCTTTCAGTGTTCCCCACATACAGCTCTTCTCAACAAGGTGGAGTGAATGGCTTTTCATCTTATAAACTCTCCTCCTCCTACTGGCTCCCTTCAACCTCTGTCTCTTCGCCACACTGTTGCATCGCTATCTCTTTTTCTGTCGCCGTTTCAGTGGTCACTGTTCCTCTTGTATCCCTCCTCCACTACAGCAGGTGCATAGCACCCATTTAACAACAAAGTCTTATTCCTTTTCTGTCCATCTTTCTAATGCAAGAGGTAACTGTTACTCCCAGTCCTTCATTTATGCAATAAGTCAACCCTGGAATTATTTCCTACTGCTTATGACCTCCAGTATTTCAAACGCAGTGTGTACTGGCATCTCAGATTGAACAGATCTTGAATTTGGCTCTGTTATTGTCATAATAATAATTAATAATTGAGTTTTACGCCATGTTTTCCCCTAAGGTCTAAGGCATTGCCCCTGGGTAGAGCCCTTAGGTTTGGAGCATGTAGCACTTTTTGACCGGATGCTCTTCCTGATGTCTATCAATGACCCTTGGGTGGACTCAAACCTCTGACCCTTCGGCCAGAGCGGAGCGCTCTAACCCACTGAGCCATGGCTGCTGCGGGTCTGTTATCTTGTTTTTGTTTTTTCTGGGAGGGAACAATGTAGGCTTCTGGCCTTTAGTTCCTTCTTTCTTGCATTTTAAAAAAATGCAATCCTGACCTCCCCCCCCAGACCTCTCATTCAAGGACACACTAGACATTCATCTCATCATAATTTTTGTATGTGGATCGTGTGAATATCCTCTTCCTTTACTGCCCACGTCTCACTGCCATACAACATAACACTCTTAACGCATGCTGTATAAAAGGACTCCTTGGCACAGAGGTAGAGACTTCTCAGTGTGAGGAGGGGAACTTTCTCCAACAATTCCTTACCATTGCCACAGAGCTGATTTCAAACAACACGTCCCCCAAATGGAACACAACTCCTCCACATACTCGAGACTCTTCAGCAAGGTTAATCCTTTCATGCCTGACAGTACCCTTCCTGACACACTGCATATACGAAATCAGCGTTTTTTCGCACCCTACCTCTAATTTTTCCCATTCCATTATCCAATCCTATGTCGCCCCACAGAGGAGCGTAGGAGCCCAGGGCTAGGCAAGTTGGTCCTGACATTTAAGATGAGAGTGACCAGCCTCACTCATTCCTGAGTGGCACTACATGAGCAATAAACCCCAACCACTCCTTGGATATAAATCTTCACCGGCTCAGTCCGATTGGAGTGCTGTAATTACCCACTAAACTACCAGGCGCCAAAATATGATTATATGGTTACCACCCAGTGTAGTAACAGGAAACCATTTGGCTTGTCACTCAGTGTAGAGTCACCCACAGGCAGAAGGACGAGGAATGAATGAAAAAGACAGAAGAGGGAGTTTAAAGTCACCTGTAGGCAGAAGGACAAGGAAAGAATGAAGGAAAGAAAGACAGAAGAGGATTGAAGAAAAGAAGGATGGAGGAGAGGAAAGGGCAGACACTCGAGAGCAGCTCTACGAGTGAGTGGATGGTGAGCGCCCCCACCTACCAGAAGAAATACCACTATATTTTATATGCATCCACTTTTCACAAACACTGCACAAGTTGGAGTTATGGTACTTCCCACACCTTTGTGGCAAACTGCACATGGCCACACTTCATCTGCCAATAGCCCTAGATATCATCACTTTTGTTTCATCCACATTTACCCTCAAACCCTTGTACCCTCTTCCGTCTCTCCACATCCTTAATCTTTCTTCCATCTTCCTTTCATTCTCCATAGTCATCATCAGCATAGGTTACATCTCCCATGGGAGTCTTGTTCTGAATTCCATTATTTTGTTCTCCACACTGTATGCACAACTCCAGTGATGACCCTTGTGCCCCCTGAATCTGAGTGATGTCCATTTTATTTAGTTGTTTTTGCTATCTGGTGATTTTATTCGGTTTGTGAAAATCCTTTTTAATCAGAAAGGTTTATTGAGACTTTATCTAACCCTTTTGGCTCAAAGAATCCTATCGTAGGATTAATAAAATTGTCAGGGGATTGCAAGACCAAACTTTAAGACATGCCCAGGTTCAGTGGGTTTCATTAACCATTTATCTCCATTCACTTGATATTACACTATTTTCCATACACCATAGGGAAAGATGCATGACCTTAGCTGACCACACAAGGATTTGGTTTGGATGGCACTACACCCCAGGATTACCTCTTCGTTTACAGGGCAACACCCTGGCTGTACTTATTGGGACTCAAAATTTATTCCAATGATTAATTCACAGAATTACCACTGAGCTAAGCCTCAGCATACTGATGTCATCCTGGTTTGGTCAGCTTATCTAAGACATCAGACATCCCCAATCTGTGTCCCATTGCATGATGTTTGTGACATCCTCCTCACTGTCAGTGACCTTCCTTCCTTGGTATGTTTCCTCAAGGGTACCATACCTCCAAATGTAAGTGTATAGCAAGTGCATTTAGAGACACCCTTTTCATTAGATACTGCTTGAGGAAGGTCTGTATAATCTTCCTCTCTACATCACACCCAGCCAAGCCACACTTAAGTTGTTCAAGAGTGGTGCATGTGTGGACTTATGAGTGGAGTTGCTTAGTCTAGCTTAGTCTTATTTTGGCTCTGCAAATGGACTAGTCATCAGTGACATTGGAGGAAGGTCATCATCATGCCTGAGACTTTATAGATGAAAAAGAAGATGCAGTGCACAGCCTTCTCAACTCTCTTTGTCAGAGATGAGTTCTCCCATCATCTCTGTTCCCCATGTGGTATCAAAAGAAACTTGATGCATGTTCTTCAAGAGTATCTTCAATCCCATTTTTTGCATGTTCCTGAAGGGTGTCTTCAGGCCCATTCACTAGAGTAAAAAAATGATTTTTTGGCCTTGTGAAAACCTATTTTTGACATGGTGATTGTACTTGCAAGGCCTCTATTAGAAAGATGGGTATGTTTAAACATGAATAGCCATAGAGAATGATGGGCTTAAGTAAAATCGACTGGTGGTATCTAGAATAAAGTTTAAAATACTGTCTTGGACTGAAATGGTTAAGTAGGAATTTAAAGGTATTGATTTCTGATTACTGCCAAGGAACACACTGAAAGGAGTAACAGGTCTCTCTCTTGTTTCAGGTGGCGAATTCTCCATCCTTTCTCTCAAACCTGTTTCCATCTATACCTTCCTTTATTTCCTCACTCCTACACTGCCTCCTCCACCCTGACCCTCTCCCTTGTCCCAGTATCCTGTCCCTCTTTTTGCAGGTCCTGAATGTTGCAGCCCAGCCCAGCAGCCTGTGATCCCAGCCACCATTCTTCCCATCAACACCTCTTCTCTCTCTTCTAGTGTGTGTGTCTCCTCCCTTACCACTTTTCTGTCTCCTGTGTGTAAGAGTATGATTGTTCTTCCTCATCCCAGATCCTTGCTCCTGGTGTGAATGTGTCCATCCCAGATTCTTCCTCCTGTGTGTGGAGTGGTGGGGTCTGTGGGGGGAGGGAGAGGGAGGGCTGGGAGGGGGGGCATGGGAGGGGGTGGGTAGATAGGATCCGGGGACAGACTGTCCTCTCCCTGATGGGTCGGGGAGAGGGGGGGAGAGGGCACTCTGCCCCTTCTGCCTCCCCTCTTCTGTGCTTCCTCCTTCTTCTCACAGCTTGACTCTTTCTCTTCCCCACCCTGGCCAGTTCCAGGTCCCCCCCCCCCACCCAACACCCACCAGGCGAGTTGTCATAGGTGGTGGTGGTGGTGTGGCTGAGGTGTGAGTGAGTCTGTGTGGCAGGCAAACAGTACCAGCACACACAGGCCTCTGTGTGGCAGGCAAGCAGTACCAGCACACACAGGCCTCACTCACCCTCAGCCACACCACCACCACCCATGGCAGGGCAGGTCAGTGTGGTGGGGTGAGCTAGTGTTGAGTGGCGTGGTGGTAGTCCAGTCCTTGGGCCTACCACCACCCCCTCTCCCCCACTCAACACTAGACCACCTCACCACCCTGCTTGTCCCACATATGGCAGTGAAGGTCAGTGTGGTGGGATGAGCTAGTGTTGAGGGTTGTGGTGGTAGTTCTACTGACTACCACCACACCCCCCCCACCCTCAACACTAACTCATCTCACTACCCTGACCTGACATGCCATCTGGTGGGTGTTGGGTGACCTGAGCTGGCCAGGTTCACCACCACTCCACGCATGTGGGGGACTTTGTGTGAATGTGTCCTCCTCCCTTCTATCCATTTCTTACCTTTGCAGCTCCAGCACTCAAGAGGACTTTACTTCCAGCAGGTGACTATTACTTATTATATTGTACTCCACTTTGCTGTGTGTTCCTTCAGAGATATGTAACAACTGTAATACTGTATGAGATGGATAATAAATAAAAAAAATGTACTGTATTTTTATCTTTCATTTGACCTCTTGGTGAACATGAATGATGAAAACAAACATGCCAGAACAATACATAAAAGCAATGGAACATGTTAGTACTTTGATAAAATTCAAATACCAACATAACTAACAAAACAAATATTTAAGGAAGAAGAAAGTACTGGTGAAAAAAAAATATATATATATTTACAGACAAACAATGAAGAGACACTTACGACTGAAAACTTAAAATATTTACTGACAACAATGGAAGAAGTACTGAAAAGAAAATACACAATACAGACTCTGAGATTACACTTCAAGTACACTGTGGAATACTTACAGGATATGCTAACACAGAGTAAAACATGTATCAGTACAAAATGATATGTAGATGGCATGAAATACAAAGGCACTGAACTTAAACGCATAGTTAATTTCCATTTTAATTAACAGTGAACACAATTCACATATGTATATGCAACTGCAGACTGGTATGCCATTAGAAAAATGTGAAAATATCGATATACAGGATGCCAACATGGAAGAGACTGTGATAAACTCTGAATTTTTCATAACTACTTCAGTTTGAATGACATTCCTTGTATTCCTGCTGCTACCAGATAATTTTATTCAAATTAGGAAGAAGAACAATGGAAACCTAGTGCCAAAATCCAGCACAAAGCCAGATCATCGGCTACAAGTTGTGTACGCTGGTCGGGCCGGAAATACAGATATGGCATTGTGAAGGAATTGGGTCAATGGAAAAAGTATATCATATCACAGATGGGGTTAGTGACATCAGGAACGGAGTTAGATGTCAGAAAGATGACCAATAGGGGTAAGGAAGAACATGATATTATGACAGGAAAAATATGGTGATTCTCGGAGAATATCGGAAAGGAGGGGAGACAGAAAAGGAAATGAAATACGTTGCTATACAGTGTAAAGAGGACAATCAAGGAAAATATGGCGTATAGAGAGAATGGTATTGCAATGAGTACAGAGGGGAGGGTGACCACCAGACATCAAATATGAGTGGGTAAGTCTAGTATGACCAATTCTAAGACGAGCTAAAGCAGTCTCCCATCTCCTATTATGGTGGCAAGGGACTAGCCAAGGAGAAATAAATGGTTTAACAACACGTAGTTTATTATTAGTGGCTCAGTGGGTTAGAGCGCTCTGCTCTGGCCATAGGGTCGGAGGATCGAATCCACCCAAGGGTCATTGATAGACATCAGGAAGGGCATCCGGTCATAAAATGCTACACGCTCCAATCCAAAAAGGCCGACGCATGCAAGCATGTTGCAGCCTTCAAAAACGACACGAAACGAGAGTCCCAGCAAGACTGCCACCGGTGCTGAAGGAAAGAAGTTAGGGCAGGAAGAAAATCAAAGACTGGAATGAGGAAGGAAGGAGAAGCATCTTTGGCAACAGCCATGCAAGCCAACTGATCAGCACGTTCATTGCCTGCGATGCCCACATGTCCTGGGACCCAACAGAACTGGACTGTTTTACGACGAGAGGAGATACGGAACAACCATTCCAAGATACGAAGGACTAAAGGATGAGAAGCAGAAGGTGACTGAAGAAGGGATAGCGCACTATATGAATCAGAATATCACAAATGAGGGAGAGGAGGCACAATAAATATACCGCAATGCAAACAAGAGGGCATATAACCTTGCTGTTAGAACACTTGCATAGGTAGGAAGGCTAAAATGATAAAAGGTGTCAGGAAAGAGGATTGCAAAGCCAACACCCTCCAGGATTTTTGAACCATCAGTGTATATAGGGATTGCAAAGGAATGGTGGGAGAGATGGTCAGAAAACCGGGCACAGAGAATGAATGAAGAAGAATTGGACTTGGAATAAGGGAAATGGAAAGACAAATGTGTGGTTGCGGAAGTAGCCAGGGGGGGAAAAGACGTGCGGTAAGAAAAAACATTACTAACAGCAAGAGAGGAATGCGAAAGGAGAGCAAGAGCTCGAACTGCAAAAGGTGGGCTGGTTCTATGAGTGGAAAACACGTGTAGGTCAGAAGTGGGAGGAAGCAGAGAAGGAGTATGAGGAAAACAGCACAACTTAGCATAAGTACGAAGAGAAAGTAAAGCACAACGGCGGAAAAGTGATGGAACTCCTGATTCAGCATACAGACTCTCAACTGGGGAGGATTTAAAGGCGCCAAGTGCCAGACGGAGACCGTGATGGTGCACAGAATCAAGTTTTTGGAGGACGGTGTCTGAAGCGGAAGAATAAACTTGGCAAGCATAATAAAGTTTGGAGAGAACGAGAACAATATGGAGCCGAAGGAGAGTAGCCTGATCAGCACCCCACGACACATGATTCAAATTAGGAGAGACCTCTCATGTTACTGGGGTTTAAATTAATTTGAGAGTACCATGGCAATAATAATATAACTATCACCGAAGTAATGGGGTTGGTACAATTGTGAACCAGCACTGATTCAAGATCATAAACATCCTCTTTCTCACTAAAACATGAAGTAGGATGGATCCAGAAACACGCACAGAAAACTACAAAAAACAACTCACAGTAATCGAGCCAGCACAGTAAATCCTCAATTTTGCCAAAGTACAGTATTGTGTCCTAAATAAAACTTTCCCCAGACAACTTGTATGGTAAGCTCAAGGGAGACAAATGTATCAGATTATACATAAAAATTGAACTTTTGACACCATTTTCTGTAAAAAATTAAACTTTATAGCACAAAATGTTTTTTAAATGTGACAGGACTTACTGTACGTACATTTTAACCTTCAAAATTCTCAGCTCCACCTCACAAGTCCATCCACACAAAAATGTACAGTGAGCCCTTATGTTTCGAATGATTTGGGTTCACAAATTTACCTTTCGCAGAAAAGTCCAAAATTTCCAAGAACTTATGTCTCACGATCAAGAATTCACCTTTCGCATCAATAGATGGGATGCCGGTGGACAAGGCGATCATCAGCTGCTGTCCGCCAAGTTGTTTTCATGGTTCCCACCAGCTGTCAGAGCGTATGTGATGATCTGGTAGTGATCACAGCCACGGTCACTTTTTTTGCCTTTCCCTTCATCCAGCTATTGTTCTCATGTGGTGTACCTGAGCTGTATTACGGCTTCCTCTTAATTTTGAGGCGGTGTGAAGAAAAAGTATTCGGTATAGGATAAGGTGAAGATTTTTCAGGCTGGTGATCCATTTATTTAAGGTTTCTTAGCATTTTTATCACATTCGTATGGTTGTCAGTTATTCTGGTATCCTGTATTATGAGAATTATATCTCAAAAGTGAGAAAAAAAGTGACTTTGAGGGGGGCTCTAGAACCAATTAGATTTTTTTATCATTGAATTAATACTGTTCAGTTCATGAAATTCAGGTTTCGTGCCAACCTCATGGAACCAACTGGATACAAAACTTAGGGGCTCACTGTACTTCATAATGCCAGCAGTATGGAGACCTCAATAATCAGGTGACACTTAATATCTTATTCTTGCTACTTCAATAAATTCTATTAGGTAAAGGGGATTCTTTTTGAACTGGAGGGGTTACACACAGCCATAACTAACCCACTTAGTGCAAGACATCCTCCCTAAGCGGGAAAAATTGCATCACCAGGTGATAGCCCTCCCTCCCCCAAGTCATCGGACAGAACAGACTAAATGGATGAAACCATCATATACATCTTACACATATCCACCCACTGCCATCCTTTGTTAATATTCACTACTTCTGTACCTCACTTATTCACACATCCACTAATTACACCTATCTATGTCTTAGTATTACAAGGCTCGTACCCTAAATCTCCCATACGAGGCGCTACTCAGAAGTTCCTGAAATCTAATGAAGGAAAAAACTTGGGGAAAGTCCTAATCACTACTCTCCTCTTCAAAGTAGTCTACTTAGGCATGCAGACATCAATCCCAGCGCTTCTCCCATGATTGGAACATGTTCTGGAACACTTGAACATCAGCTTGTTTAGGACCTCCTGCGATTTTCTCCTGGATCTCCTCAATTGTGTCAAATCGTAATCCTTTCAGGAAAAAAAAAAAAAAATCACAGGGCCAAATCTGGTGAATATGAGGCATGGGGGACAACTAGCATGTTGTTTTATGCCAAAAACTGCTGAATAACAAGGGCTGTGTGCACGAGTGCACTGTCACGGTGAAGCACTCATTTGTTTGTGTATCACTTGTCTGGATATTTTTGCCTCACAGCCAGACAAAATGCGTTGGCAAGTTCCGTATGATAGGCTATTATGAATCCTCCTGCAATCTTCAACGATGGTTGCAAGAACTTTGGCCACAATGTCAGGAGTTGAACTGGTGGAAGGGCGACCTAAACGTGCATCATCATCTACTGACGTCTGTCCATTTTTTAAAATGCCTAAACCAGTCATAGGTTTGTGTAACGCATAAAGCATTGTCGCTAAATGCTTGTCGTAACATTTTATGGGCTTCTGCTGCATTCTTTCCGAGCTCCACACAAAACTTGATACACACACACTGCTCTTTCACATCCTCCATTTTTGATATCACAAAATTTGCAAACTAAGCCAAATACTATCCATCTACTGCCAGACGCCTTAATCCCGTAAGAGGTGGCCACAAACAAATCGCCTCCATGTTGCTCTGTCCCCCGTCTTTTCACCTCCCTGCTCCCAGCTCACACACCCCCTCTCTCATATACCTCTCCACTCCATCCCTCCATCTCATCCTTGGCCTTCTCCTCCCTCTCCCCTCCCTCCACCTCACTCACATACTCTCTCCTCATCAGTCTCTCACTCTCCATCCTCTCCACATGGCCAAACCACCTTAATGTGTTTCTTCTAATGCTTCCTATCACATCCACATCCACACCACAACTCTTCTTCACTTCCTCATTTGTCAGTCTGTCTCTCCATGTGACTGCACATGCTCCTCTCAAATAACTCATTTCCACTGCTCTCACTCTTGACTCCAACAGGATCAAATACAATTTAAAAAACACACATGTAGTGAATGCATCCACCTTGCACAGCATCACTTAAAATAGTAACAAACAAAGGGTGCGTACACTGCCACCCAGCACCCACACACTGTACGACAAGCGGTTTCCGCCCTGCTTTCAATTTGGGGGAACTTTTGGGTAGTAACTCATAAGTTCTACTAACATCTATTCTGTACCATGCACACAGTACTTTCTAAGCACACAACTGTAACCCCTTCAGCCCAGCAACTACCTGTCTAGGTTAAACCTTGCTACCTACAGGTGATTATATTGTTTAAGGCTTAAATCTTACAGTGAAGAAGTTAACAAAGGCTTTATTTAACTCCCCCAATTCAAAAACTCTCCCACGCTGAATTTTTAAAAACTTTACTCATGGCTGAGGGACTGAACAGGAAGGCTGCCATTTGGTGACCAATGCTAATATATGCAAGTGTGTTGGAACCTTTATAAACGATACAATTATTTACTCATGCCATTTTTCAGATTCATATCCACACCCTAATGTGGCCAAAAAACACCTTCCTGTGGTTCTCTTGCAGCTGCTGTACTCAACCTCTATTCTGTATCGAGGCCTTTATATCACCAGCCACTTCACTTCTTTTACATTTACTCTTTTCATTATCTTCAGTGCCTTGCTCTTAACTTTCTCTCCACTTCTTTAGCTCTCTTCTCAAAATGTCTAAGGCCTTGCTTTCTTCTGCAATGCCCCCAACATAGCATGACCATGACAGATGTCTCCCTGATACTCTTGGCTTCACATCTCATCACTTCTCTCTCATCAATGTACTGGTTCACTCTCTTCCACCAAAACACATTGCGTTCTGCAACAATACCCCTCATCCCATTTTCAGACACTTTGGCAATATGCACTCTTCTTTGAATATATTGTATTCATACTCAATGTATTCCATTAGATTATTTCACATATTTATGATCCTTTTTTCCATTTCAAACAACTGATTTGTCACTGCATCTTGTTACATAAACTACCAACACTTCTAGATGCACTCCATTCATCTGCAGACATCACAATCTGATCTACAGTCTCAACAACCACTGTTTTACTCACATCTTCGTTTACCTGCAGGCTTCTGCTTCCCAGAAATTCACATTCATCTGAAGACATCACAATCTGATCTACAGTCTCTACAACCACTGTTTTACTCACATCTACATTTACCTACAGGCGCTTGCTTCTCAGAAATTCACAAAAATCCATCCATCCATTCAATCCTACGTCGCCCCACAGAGGAGCGTAGGAGACCGGGGCTAAACATGTTGGTCCTGACATTTAAGATGAGAGTGACCAGCCTCACTCATCCCTGAGTGGCATTACATTAGCAATAAACCCCAACCACCCCTTGGATATAAACCTTCACCGGATCAATCCAACTGGAACACCGTAATTACCCACTAAACCACCAGGCGCCAAAATTTGGTTTTATGGTTATCACCCAGCATAGTAAATGGTTTCCTGGTGTACAGGAAACCATTTGACTTGTCACTCAGTGTAAAGTCACCCACAGGCAGAAGGACGAGGAAAGAATGAAGGAAAGAAAGACAGAAGAGGGAGTGGAAAGTCACCCATAGGCACTGGGACAAGGAAAAAATGAAGAAATGAAAGACAGAAGAGGACTGAAGGAAAGAAGGATGGAGGAAAGGAAAGGGCAGACACCCGAGAGCAGCACTACATCAAGTGAGTGGATGGCGAGCGCCCCCACCCACAAAAGGTCAGCTTTGGGAAGACCTCTTGTAGTGGAGGGGTTCATGAATTCCATATACAATCTCTTGCTGGAAAACCAAGCTCTACCTAACCTCTTTAGCTGGAAGTCTCTCATAAAGATGTCATCATACTGAAGACATGACACGACAACTATCCCCCTCTCCCTGTATTCTTACCAGTTATCCTGTGTTACAATACCAGTCATGTTTCCACTTTACCTCCAAGATGTAAGGTATTCAAGGCTAGGCTACTGTAGTCCAGAGCATTTAAAGGGATGGGTGCTGGAAACTGATGCCTTCATGTTATGGTTCCGATATAATCAGGCAGTTGTTATACCATCCCCCAACTCTCTCCCTATCCCCAAAATGGGAGATGGCACACTGAAGTCTACTAGGTTCATTCCTTCCCTTTGTGGAATTACAGTATATGATCAGAAAAACTTTTGAACATGTCTTGGAGATTAAATTTATGGATGGCCAACAATACAACTGGGGTGTTCTAACCACCTGACAACCAGACATTTTTTGTTCTTGCACATATTCATATTTCATGATCATGACAAGTGTGTAAATTCTGATGATGCCAGTGAATTTACTCCCCTGATAATGAGTCAAAAGTTTAGTGTGTTAATACTGTCACCATAATACATACAGTTGGGAAAAATCAAGTGCTTTATACCAAATGTTATTGAACTGAGAGTCATAGAAGCCTCAGTGTTAAAAGAATTTGCAATAACCCTCTCATTATTAGGACAACTCTGGTAAATGCCCGATGATTTTAATAGGTGAAATCCACTCTCTTGATGTAGTACTGCTCTTAGGTGACTGCCCTTTCCTCTCCTCCTTCCTCTTATGTCATTCTTTCCCCTTCCTTCTGTCTATGGGTGACTCTACACTGACTAACATGCCAAATGGTTTCCTGTACACTGGGAAACCATTTACTATGCTGGGTGGTAACCATATAACCAAACTACGGCGCTTGGTGGTTTAGTGGGCAATTGAAGCGCTCCAATCGGATTGAGCCAGTACAGGTTTATATCCAAGGGATGGTTGGGGTTTATTGCTCATGTAATGCCACTCAGGGATGAGTGAGGCTGGTCACTCTCATCTTATATGTCAGGACCAACTTGTCTAGCCCTGGGCTGCTATGCTCCTCATGGGGAAACATAGTAGATGATGAATGAATGAAGAGTTATACAAGCCTGCAAGTTAATACCATCACCATTAACCCTCTCATTGTCATGACAAATTAAATGCTGATGATTTTATTTAGTTGATAGTGATCTGTAAGTCTGACTATAAATACCATCACTATTGTCCCTCTCATGTTCAGGACAATTCTTGTGTTGTACTTGCTTCCTGCTAATACCAGATGATTTAATTCATTTGAGTCATCAAGGCCTGAACTAACCACTTCTGCAAAATGTGCCTTCTGCATTTTGTGATTTTTACTGCCATTTTTTTTTTTTAAGTATTAAATTGGGGCTAGAAAAATATCCACTAAGCCCATTACTGCAATAAATTTCATTGTTGTTACTGCCCAGATNAGAGAGAGAGAGAGAGAGAGAGAGAGAGAGAGAGAGAGAGAGAGAGAGAACGCTTCATCATATGATGTATGTAGCAGCTGCACGCTATTCTTCACATGATGTACGCAGCAGTTATCGGGTTAAACCTTAAGTTCGCCATACGACATTTCAGTATACGATTGCCTTTCTAGGAACACATACTGATCGTAAAGCGAGGGAGACCTGTATCTATCAATTTATCTGCATACAAGAAACTCTCGATATCCTGAGCCCTCTATTAACAAATTTTGGTTTTAACAACCACCTTGAGCAGGCTGAACATTATGTTCAATTAACGAATTTTGTTTGGTAAAAGAATGGACCCATGGGAAACACCGACAAGCGTGGCATCCGTAGACACAAACACACCCGCACTTCTCCACATCCTGCATAACGCCACATCAGTCTCAGGGTGACCAGCATCGTGAAAAGAGCCATAAATAGAGAATTTATTGGGAAAAAGTGCCATTTAGACCTAGCTGTATATTACTGTGTACAACTGTACGACGCTCTACATTTAACAATCTTTGTTTGGTAAAAGCCACGACACCTGGGAAATTACCTAACAGCATGGTGTTTGGTTTTAATGTCAAGGGTCTGGTACCAATTAGTTCACTGTACTGAGGGTGAACTTTACAGCCAAATGCCTTAACCACAGAAGGGGATGTCCATGAGTGAATAGCCTTCAATGTCAAACCTGTCCTCCGCCATAAGACTGCCCTCTCTCCAATTCATATTATCCTCACTCATTACACTACCAGTCAGTCTCTCATTCTGCATTCTTCTTTCCACAAGACCAAACAATGTCAAGGTACTTTTATTAGTTCATTATTTTATTCAACTTTGGCGAGACCCCTTGTAGTGAACAGATTAATGGAGTTTGTTTCCAACCTTAACCAAGACAAAAAAACCTCCAGGTGTGTAAGTTCCTCCTCAGTAACTCCTCCCCCTCCCAAAACACACCACTCTACCTTCCGTACTCACACCTTTATTGTTCCATCGTGCTCTAATTCTGTCCTCCTACCGACTGGTTATCATCTACATTACTTACATCATCATCATCCACCTTATCACTTCACTCAGCAACCACTATGCACTCACTTGAAGTGCTGCTAACTTTTTCCTACACCTTTATCATTCTATCTCTTTGTCTGCTCTCCTCTTCCTGTATCTCCCTTTCCTCCTGTCACTTATTATTCCTCTTCCTTCCACTTCAGGTGGCTGTACATCAAGTGGTATGCCTAATAGCTCCTGTAACCTATTTACAATGCTGGTAGAAACCATATAACCAGATAAAGAGGTAGCATGGAGTGTGCTATGATGCCCCCTACTGACTGGGTGGAGTGCAGCAAATGCAGCATCCATCCTGGAACCAAACTTCCACAATTTTCTCCACGTCACAATATGCTGTCAACCACAAGAGATCATCAGTTCAACGCATGAGACTGCCTTGCAAGGGTGACTGTTTGCCTGCAGTTGATGGGCCCTTGCCTCCAATTGATGGGTCAACTCAGTCACAACAGATTGGGGTTCACCAACAACCACCCTCCTCTCAGAGTCACTCTCCTTTTCTTCCTACTGGTATCATCCAGAAATTTTTTGTTACAGATCAAGACACACAGAGTGCTGTCATTGGGTGAAAGGACAGACCCCTACTATAATACGCTTCTTACTTTAACTTGCTTTAAAATTGCTCTTTCTCTATTATGAATGCAGATTTGTTAACAGTACTGTATATCAACACTAAAAATATGCTGTTCACATGCCAGGTAATTCACTCAAGCAAAGTCTCATGTGGTGCTTCCCTGTACAGCAGGTTCTTAAGGATTTTCACACACAAGATGCTCCACTTTGGAAAAACCCGAGGTAATCCCAACATCTATTTAATACTTCAGTACTTTTCCCATCATTTAATTCCACCAAAGCATCATCATTATCATCTACCTATAAATGTACTGTTTAACCTTGGAGACCTACATCTCAAAAGGGGAATATACTGAACAACAATAGTGTTAGTGGGATGCCTTAACATGGTAACACTGGTATGAGCAGTTCCTCAACTTGATTATACAAACCTCTTCCAACTTTGTCCCTATCCCCAGGAGGAATGTAGATTGAAGATGAACAATTTCAGTATGCAGTCCACCCGGTTCATGTTCTGGTGGATATTTCAACCTTTCCTCCTGTCATTTTTTAGTACTCCTTTCCACTTCAGGTGGCTTCGAGTGGAAAGCCTAACAGTTTCCTGTAGCCTATTTACAATACTGGGTGGTAACCATATATACAACTAGACAACAGGGTGGTGTGGAGCCTTTTATGGTGCCCCTGCTAACTGGGTGGAGCATCACACCTATGACGTACATCCAGGAACCAAACCTAAACTAATTTCCCTGCACTGCAAGTCACTGTCAGCCATTAGGAAATACCACTTCACTGCACAGGATGGCCCTACAAGAGTGCTTGCTTGCTTATGGCTGATGGGTCTGCCTAGCAACAAACCAGCATTAATCAACAACTGCTTTACCTAACTGTTCAACATTGCCAGACGTTTCAGAAAACTTTGTAATCTTCTTCATATAACTGGTGCTGTAAAAGTTTCTTCATATAACTGGTGCTGTAATCTGAGAAACACCATCAAGCCATCTTTATATTGTAGTTACCACTAGAACTTAAACCCCTCCACTGTGATGATATCTTTTATATTTTTAATTATGGTGTTGCAGAGGAGTCTTCACATGATGACACCAATATTACCAGATGCCTCCACTGCAAGGATATACAAATGTCTTTCAGATCCCTCCCTGTTCTCCCAAAAGAGGATAGTGTACTGCAGGAGCAAGATAAATTCAGACTGCAGTGCAATGGGTTTATGTCCAGATGAAGCTGACTAAAGAAGAAGAGCAACTTCAGACTGCAGAGCACTGAATTTATGTCCACGTGAGCCTAGGACTACAGCAGTAGCTAACTCAAGCTTAGGAGTCTCCCCCCCCCTCCCACCCCCGTGTTGGAGTTTGCTAACATCTACTGTATCTCTGGGTGTTGTGATGGGAAATCTGAATCAGAGTAGATTATGTAAATGATGTAATGGGTTGTTATCAGGTGCATGGGAGAATGATGATGGATGGCAACTGAAAGATTTCAGGAATGGATGTTATGCATTAATAAATTATATTAAAAAAGAAAAGAAAAAAAAGGGGGTTTTAAAAACCCAAGAAAGTGCTGAATGGAGCCTGTCTAATTATATGCTCGTAGAGAGAGAAGTATGCATGAGGGAGATGTTGATACAACCGTGGTGGGAGAATAATGTGTAATGGGAAGGTTTACCTGATCAAATGATTAAGGTATGCAAGGCTAAACTCACAGGATCTTGGTGGATAAAGGGAAAGAAGAGTACTCAGAAAGACAAAGTGGAGAAACTGTGAAACAAAGCAGTGGCAGATGAATACCAGCTAAGGGTAGTGGAGTTAGGGTCAATGAATTGGGAGCATATGGCTTTGGGAAAGTTGTGGAATTGGTCGGAAATACTGTGTGGCATTGTAAGGATAAGAAATAGTACAAGGGGAAAAGCTTGGGATGCATAAGGTCAAAGAGCTATGGAAGAAAAGAGAATGAAGTGGCTAGATTGGAAGAAAGAGAAAGGAAGCGAGAAGGAAGGTGTTCAAATTAGAGGGAGGACAGAGGTTCAAATGAAAGTTAGGAAGGAATATTCAGAGTAAGAAACTTGTGCAGAGACTAGAAAAAAGATGAAAAAATTAACGTACATGATGATCTTGGAAGGAAAATGAATTTAAATTACCTGTACTTTGAAAACAGGAAACATTCTGAAAAGGGGTGCACAAATGTTGAAATCAGAGTGAGGGAAAAGTGTGAAAAAGTGAGGTATGACAGTGGAAGAATATACATGTGGAAATGGAATTTAAATGTGGCAATGAAATATGGAGTAGATGGATTTTTTTTTTTTTTTTTAAGACTGACAAATGCAATGAAAGTACAGGAGTAGTAAACATGACTGGTTTTGTTGGTGCTCAGAGATGGAATGAGGTGCTCAATATTGTATGACTGGCAGATATGAGAGTTGTGAAGTGGTAGAAAAATGGGAAGGCAGCAGGTGTTGATGAGATGTATGTAGAGATGATTATGTGTAGTGGAGGGAGTGGAATGAAATGTTTGTTGGAAATATGCTTGGACGAAATGAACGATACTAGGAAGTAGAAAATGCCTGACTGTACCTTGGAACAAAAGTAAAGATTAAAGTGAGTGAAATAATTACCACAGTGTAAGTCTGCTGAATGCTGTTAATAAAGAAAACAGAAAAATAATCACAGAGATGGTTAAGGATTATATTGTATCAAAATGCACGGTGGGTGAAAAACTGGAAGGTTTTAGGAGTGGTAGGGTATATGTGGATAAAATATTTGCAGTAACAGCAATGGAAGCATGTGAGAAGGACTGTATAGTAGGTATTTGACATTTTAAGAATCTGGGGGGAAAGTCCACGTGGCTGTTCAACGTATGCACAATACTGAAGACCCTCAACTTATGCGGCCTACAAGTTAACAAATCTCCCTACATCAACAAATACTGTAGTGGCCACTACTACAACTACCATCACCACTAAATCTATCATCACTACCACTACCACCATACTAAATCTAATATTACTACTACAACTAGCACTTTGGACAGAGTTTTCTGACAATAACAATCCATGTTCGTAGCGACAGAGCCGCATACGTGATCAATGGCCATTCCTTTTGCCGATACCAAACCGCACTTGTAGTAACAGCACCAAGTTTTGTGGTGCAACACCTAACGATTTCCATCTATATCACTTTGCATTTGCAGCGACGGTGCTGTGTACACGATGAATCGGTTGTGTTTGGGTCACCCGAGAACAATAAACGGAAATAGCGCCATGCCGTAAAAAAAATAACATAATAATAAACATATAAAAGTTAGATGAATCTGCATATGCTGAGGGTCTACTGTGTGCATGGTGTTATGAGGCTAAAACTGGACTCAAAATTACTGTGAGTGTACTTTACGTATGGTGTATTAGCAGTTTAAAACAGCTGTGGAAACATGGACAGGAATGGCAAGGAATGGTGGAGTACTGAGTTGAATAAATACACGGGATGCTATGTGCTTGTTAATAGTGAACAGGAGCGCTGCAGATAGGTACAAAGTTCTGTGATGTCTGTTAGTGTCATGTTTTGAAAGTAATTGTAACAAGAGTATTGCAATGTTGGTGAGATAAGGTGACTGTGTGGTGTGCTGCTGAATGGAGAATGGAGATACCCATGTGAAGTACTTAAAAAGGGAAGTATATATGCAAAGGAAGCAAAGGCAAAAGACATGGATAGTAAAGTGACACAGCAAAGGAAATGTGGCTGCAGGTGCAATGAAAGACTTGATACTAAACAGCAGTTTGTGTGTGAATATTATAAGCTGACTAAATAGATGTGTTTTACTGACCACATTAACATGATGACAGGGCACCCACCATCCACTCACTCAATGTAAATGCTTTCCTCAGGTGACTAAATGATGCACCAAATGGGTTCCTGTAACCCAGGAAGCAAATAACAGAATGGCATGATGGTCTAGCTAATCAAGGTGCATCAACTGGAAGAATTCCACAAATATTTCCATCTAAGGACTGGTTGGGGTTTACTGTTCATATAATACAGTACCATTCAGGGACGAGCAAGGCTGGTCATCCTTATAAATGTTTGGGTTAAACAGTGTAGTCCAGGGTCTCTATTTTTTTTAATGGCTCAAAAAATGAGTAGATAATACACTGATGAACAGACAGCTAGATTAATGAATAAGTATGAGAACAAAAAGTCAAGGGTAAGAGGAGGGGAAATGGAATGACTCAAAAATGTGTGTGGAGTAAGAAATGTGATTTGCTAAAGATGTAGAGTAAGGAAGTCTCTTGAGAAATGAGTTGAAGGGAGTGCTCAGATGGTATGGCTATATGGATATGGAGAAAAAAAAATGTAAATAAGGTGCTGAAATGGGTGAGTAAGGTTATCACAAAGGAAATCTGTGCAGAAAATGAGGCTGTGTGTGGCATTAGAGGGGGGAGGGGGGGAGGGGTAAAAGGAACTGCATGGTGGAATGTGGTGAAATAAGGTGGAATGTAGACAGAATGTAGAGGGATTGAGGATGCAGAGAGAGAGAAGAGACAGCTATATGTTGAAAAGAGGAGAGAAGAGACTTATGAGCAAGTAACTGAGTGTAAAATGGAGGATATGTAAGAAACTTAAAGAAGGTCAATTGCGTAAGACTGGGTATTAAGAAAGTTTGCAGGATGAATGATAAAATGGTGAAGAAGAGAAAGTGATCAGATGGAAACAGCATTTTCAGGGGCTGTTTGGTATACAGCACAAAAGCACTGCTAGCATTAGTGGATGGGAGAGTGCTGTGAAAAGATGAGAGGTGTGAAAATGGTAGGATGGAAGTGTGTGTGGGAGTGAAGAAAGTCAAAATGGGGAAAGAATCATTGATAATGGTGTAGGAAAATGTTTAAATAAGGGAGGAGACTGAATACATCTGACAAAATGTACAGATATGGAAGGTGAGGCAACAAATCTGATGGGTTTGAGATGGTTAGACATACTACATGAGGAGGGGCACACTACAAGGGATTGGTACCCCTTTCCTAACTTGACAGCCATTGGATTTATTTGGTACTGTATGATAAGTGAAGTGATAAAGTAAAAACAAAAAATTGCAGATGGTTAGGCCTGTGAGGTAAAACCTGAAATCTAGGGACTTTAAATGGTGAGTGCATGAGTGTCTGACACAATTCACTAGATACAGTATGCTGTTAATAGTGTCTTCCTGTATTATACCTTCTCTTTCCTTGCTTTCTGGACTCTACCTAACATCATCAAGTAGGGGAGGAAAAAATGATGCTGATAATGGTGATGATGATGAAAATGGTAGTGGTATTACTACTACTACTAATGATGATGATGATGATGATTATGGAAAAAAAAAAAAAAAAAAAATCCTAAGAACAGCAGGTCATAACAAGAATTTACTATAAAAGACAACACAACAGTCTTCATCAACCTCTTGACTGGTGCTGGGGAGGGATGCCTTCACATAATGACACCTATACAACCACGCGACTATGTTACCTGGTTAACAAGAATGTCCCCCAACTCCCTCCCTATCCCCCAAGAGGAGGATTGTGGAATGCAAAGGCAATTTCAGCCTGAACCCCACTGGGTCCATATTTAGATTAGCCAGGGGTCACAGCAACCACTACTTCATTACACAAACATAAACTGCATTCCATCATCTATTCAACACCAAGATTAAAACAAAAGATATCCTTAAGCTGGGAGGGTTACCAAGCAGTTTTCTATCATTACTGTTGGGTTCTGTAAATAAAGGACCGTATTTTTACATGGCATGGAAGGCATTGTATCTATCCCCTCCTTAGTGAGTTCCTTAGCATATTACACCTTAACATTCTCTTGCATGTTATTCATATTGTTTTAATAACAATATACTTGTACTGTAGTTCTCATTGCTAACACAAGAGGATAATGAGGTGTGATGCGCAAGATAAATCAATACAGAAGAGGTGCTTCAAAATCTCTAGTCACTCAGAATACAAACCAATACAATGGAGAAAAAATAAATAAATGAAACCCACAAGGACTTAGTAAAAAAAAGGGGGGGGGCTTATAATATAAACATTCTGCTCAGATAAATAATATTTCTAGGTAAAAGCTTGTCCTCAATGTTCTTCCCCCCCCCCAATACTGTCATAATTCCCTACCTAATCAACAAATTACCGACATGAACTGAATTGAATAATGGGTTCTGATAGTTCAGTCATTTTAACTGGGCATCGATGTTCATCCCTTTGCAGTTAATTTCACACAACTAAGTGGTAGGAAATGACAATTCTAAGGCTCCACATCCTTCCCATTGCACCACTTCTTTACCAGAATGATACTCTAGTGTTAATCTCTTGCTACAACTCAGCATTCAGGGTGGATAGGGCAATTTTAAGCCAGGTTAAAACGAATAGAAAATAGTAACCATAAGGCACCAATTGAAAGACTACAATACAAAGAAACAGAAACAGCAGACACGGACATGTTGGACAGAGCAGCCGTGATGCATCTGACAGTTCTTCCTCCCTCTATCCTATTCTGTATGCCAAAACTTATCTATCTACAGCAAGACACTTTAATCCCGGAAGAGGTGGCCACGTGCAAACTGCCTCCGTATCATTGTCTTTTACCATCACTCTGTCCTCTCTTTAACTCTTATACCCCTCCACTTCATCACATCCTCTGTCTACCCATCCTCCTCACTCACATACAGTACCCTCTTCCTGGTCATTAGCTTACTTATGCCAAAAACCTCCTGTCATATTTCTTCTTTTCAAACAGGCCTACCATTACTTTGTCCCTCCTCCCCTTTTCCTTTTCATCTGATAGTGCTTCCTCTTTCTATCCTATACTGCAAAACAAAACCCACTGTAATATTCTTTCCTTTCAAGAATCATTACTTTGCTTTTGTTCACATTCATTTTTGATTTTCTAAAGTAAAGTATAACTTCATCCACATTCATTTTCATTTTATGAAAACTATCATTCCATTTACTTTCACTTTCAATTTCTTTTTTCCACAAAGTATAATTTCAATACACTTTCAATTCCCAACTTACACAAGCTATCATTTCATTCACATTCACTTTCAAACTTTCTTCTTATGCAAAGTCTAGCACTCATTCACCGCCTTTTGCAAACCACTCTCACTTTCTGCCATATAAAATATTATCTATGAGTTTTTTGTAATCTGAATAAAATAGTCAGTAGGTAGCAAGAATAATGTAACAAAAATGCCACCACAGAGAGAAGGTTTAAAGATGTGGCAGATAAGATCCATAAACATGAAAAAATTCACTTTCAAAACTAATTTCACACCATTTCAAACATAAACCTGGTGCCAGGTGGCCTTGTGCTAAGAACACCCCAGTTGAGTGACAGCCTACCATAACTTAATGCGCAAAAGGTGAAATGAGGATTTTTCATCATGCAATGCCATCAAGGGATACAGGTTGGTCATCTACCCTTATATGTACTGAATGACTGATTACAAGCTCTTGGCGATGGACTACACATCACTAAGAGGTGACTGATGGTTTTTCCATTAGGTAATACTATTAATGGATGTTGTTTTGTCATATACCCTGAAATGTACTGGACTATGGTGACCAATTCTTGGGTCCCTACACCACAATGGGGATAATGTGGGACTGGCTGTTATTACATTTTGCCTTTTACACCATTCAGCACTTAATTTCCTATCTAATTTCATGTTAAAACCTTAAAAATACCTTTACACTGCAAAAAAACTAAATTAACAACCTTTACACTGTTCAACAATCACAATATTTACACAGTTCATTATTTTAAAAAATATAGCCTTTATACTCCCCAATAACGAAAGATAACCTTTACACTGTTTAAAAATAATAACACTGACATTGTTATAAATTAAAAATAGTGACAAGCCAAATGGTTTCCTGTACACCCAGAAACCATTTACTATGCTGGGTGGTAATCGTATAACCAAATTTTGGCACCTGGTGGTTTAGTGGGTAATTACGGCACTCCAATTGGATTGAGCCGGTGAAGGTTTATATCCAAGGGGTGGTTGGGGTTATTGCTCATGTAATGCCATTCAGGGATGAGTGAGGCTGGTCACTCATCTTAAATGTCAGGACCAACTTGCCTAGCCCCAGGCTCCTATTCTCCTCATGGGGCAATGTAGGGTTGGATGATGATGATCTAACCTTTACATTGTTCATTATTAAGAATGCAGCGTTTATGTTGATAAGCACAGTACTCAAAATACAGCTCATTATGTTTTCTTAAAAATACATTTACAGTGTTCATTCTAAAAACACCATCTTTACTCAAATTCACAAAAATACAACCTTTACTCTGTTCAACACCAACTTTACCTTTATACTGCTTAACTTATTATTTAACCCCTTCAGTACAATGATACTGATTTGATTTTTTTTCCCCTTAGACCACCACCATATGATTTTACTTCAACTGAGTTCTATTATCAATGGCTTAATGAAGGCTTTATTTAACCTCTCTAGTCTGCAGTTGCTCTACAAAGCTTATTGAAATTATATGATATCTAGAATAAATAAAAAAGAACATCACTCAAGGGGCTAAACTGCAAAGACACAAAATATTGCTCCCCAACTTGCAAACTTTTGGATACAAATTTGTTTTAAAACAAGTCTGAGATTTTTTTAATTACTGACCAGCATCCAATTTAAACTGTATACAGTACTAAGTCAATGGCACTTCAGTTCCTGCGTTTATATGTTTAACAATAACTTGTACTACATATCTGGTCTTCGGAATTAGTTAATTTCATTCTTGGAATTTTTTAAGTTAGAAAACAACTCTGTCCCAATTAAGTTTTGTGAGTCAGGGAGCAACTGCACAGGCCATTCTCACTAACAGCTGTGTTACCTTTGGTCATCTTGCTGCCAATGCATTAAATTCAATATTCATATAATAATCTCACGAATCATTAAAAACATACAACAAATATACTGCAGAGATTTTCATGTGCTTGTATTTTATAGAATTGAAAGAACTCTATCACTCCAACAGCATACAGTACTCAGTGCTACGAATTACTGAAACTGCAGTCAATTATCAAATCAGTACAGGAGTTACTGAACCATTACACCGAATTGCAAACAATGATACTTTTACAATCATATAGCTTCATACAAGTACTGTTTCATTGGGAATTTTAGTCAAGCCACTGTTTACTTAACTCACCTAAATGCAAACTCTTTCTGTCAGGGTGAAGGCTGTTTACATATTCTAATCTAATGACTAGAGATAACATATTCTGCAATTAAAAAGGGCCAATAGGTACTGATTTCATAACTGACTGCCAATTTGGTAATTCATCGCACCCTAGAGTACTCGGTATAGCTGACTGGGTCAGAAACACAACCACTACTGTATAATTACAAAAGGATACAAATATTTATCCCCCTAAATCTCTCTCTCTCTCTGCCTGAAAACCCCCATTCCTCCTACTCCTGGTGAGTGTGAGTATGGCAAATTTCACTGGTCTTCTCCCTCTAATATGCTTTCTCTTTTCTTGCTGTTTGCTTCCTACCTCATCCCATCCTTCAATGGGAGAAGATCAGGACAATGATGAACAGCAAAAATGAATAAATAGGTGACATGTAATGATATTTTTTAATTTTCCATAATACTGTACTGATTATTTCAAGATAGTCCCTGCAAAAACCATAGCTAATTCTATATTTCTCTTCATTCTTTTTATATACCTTCTCCCCTCCCTTCTTCTCTACAGTGTGCAACCCCTCCTCCTCCTACAGCTCTGGATATGCTCCTTGTGATTAGTACCAACACACATTCAAAGGGCTAAGCAATTCTGCAACTAGAATAGGCTCAGAGAGTAAATACCTCCATCAATACCACTGCCGTTAAAAAGAATCCGGATCAGTCCCAAAATTTAATTAATTCTTTCTTGGTCCAAGGTCCACCTTTCCACATAATTTCATTGAAATTCACTGACAATTTCTGGAGATGTTGTGCAGGATGCTATAAATCTGGATCCAGCAAAAATGTAATAATTTCCTCCTTGGCCCATGGCCCACCCTTCCACAAAATTTCATCAAATTCCATTCATAACTTTTTGAGTAATCCTGCTAACAAACAAACAAACATGGGGTAAAACATGTCCTTGGCAGAGGTAATAAAAGCCTTGAACAACACAGCACCCTAACTCTTCAGTTCAAAACCCAGAATACATTAAGGCCTGTATTCTCATAGATACAGAAGGCTTTGTACCACCTCTTCCTGAGTGATACCATAAATTTTGTAGCTTGCATCATAACATCCTCTAGTATGGCACTTACAATGTTTGAACATCCGCACAATTTGCTTCAGTAACTTATAAGAGGAAGTGTACTGCAGAATAAATCACCTCAGAAAAGATGTTATGTAAGCTCTAAAGCCACTTAGAATATGTTCCCTAACCTATTACGGCTGGTACAACTCCATCTAGTGCCAGATGATTCTATTCAGCTGAAAGACACAGAAGCCTGAGTATACATACTATCATTGACCTTTTCATGGTTAAGACTATCAAAGCACAGTTGCAACTAACTCCAGATAATTCTATTCAGCTGTCATAGGAGTCAAATTGACGAAACACTATTGTTTTCACTACAAAAGACCAGGATGTACTGAATTCCTCAATAAGAACAAGTATGTTTAAAAAGCTTTAAAAAATCTACATAAAACTGCCACTGTAATAGTCATCAATTCTGTAATTTACTTGCAACTTAAGGGTGGATGGGTGGGGTGGGGGGGGTATGGATTTAACACATACTGTACCTATAACGTTAACACTAAATCCTCATTATGAGCCAGGGATGTGTTCCAAATTATTACAACTCCTTTTCCATACAACTGGTACTGTAAATTGGGTCCAACTGGTAAATCACAAATCACTGTACACCTTTCAGACTGAGGATATGTTTTTTTTTTTCCCCTATCCGCAGATGGTTTTACAGTGTTTACCGTAGAAGCCATGTTAGGTTAGCTGAAGTAGGTTGAGGTTCGTTTAGTATTAGTTTAGGTTGTCTTAGTTTAAGTTAGGTTGGAATTAGATATCTCTAGTTAGGTTGGAATTAGATATCTCTGACTTCTTCCTCCTGAGCTAAATAAAATTATCTTGAGATAGAAGAAATGAAGTACAAATATGTCACTGGTGTGAATGAGTTAACTTGCAAAGGAAACTAAACAGGCAACTTTTTCTCTAATTACTGAGCACAAGAAAATATACAGTATAAATAATAATAAAACCTAGAGTCTTTTACTCTTCAATTACCTTGAATAATATTATGGTAACAAATAAATCAAGACTTGTAGATTCTTCATTTACTGTGCACTGGGGAAAAAAAAAAAAAAGGTGGTGGTGGGACATTAATGAGGACTTGATACTGCAAAGAACAAGGTTGTGACCGCGCTAAAAACTCGAGTTCTTACTCCTCAGTATTACCTGAGATAAAGCTATACGTCAGTATCTCATTACTTGTCCCTTTATACTGCATTTGGTCTTTCCTGACATTCCAAACTCCCTTTTCAGTTCTAATGATGGCCAAGTGTTCAAACTGGGATTAATTTGACTGGTAATTGAAGAGACTCATTTCTACCTCATAAATGAGGCTCGTTGTATTTCATGCAACTACAGCTTGAAAATATTCAAGTTCTAGGAAGGGACAAGTTCTATCAAAAAATAACAGAATGATAAAAAAATAATTATAAAATAAAAAATACTGTATAATTTGCATAATGATTTCCTACTACATATACAATGATGTTTAACTGATAGTCTAAGGTTTATAATGGAAATGTAGTTATGTGAAATAGTAAAGTATTTTTCAGTTCAATAAAATCATCTGATGTTAACCTCAACAAAATTCCTGGGTGTACCAAGAGCAGAGAAAAGGTTACTTGAGATCCTTCACTAACCTCTGACCAATAGTATTTCTCTCAGGCAGGCAAAGTGTTCTGGTGTTCACCTTAATAAAAGTCTTATGTATACCTATAGTGGATATAGGGCACTTTAACCACTGACTGTCAGAATTTCTCTCAGCTGTATAGTATCTTCTGGTGTTAGTTTGAATAACAAATATCTAAGTGCACCAACCACAAGGAATGGGTGCAAGTCTGGCCAACACTGAAAATACATCCCTTCCATCACAAATCCTATGACTTTCTGATCAAAACTGGACTGTATTCTATGCACACACTAACCTTTGCAGCACTTCTTCAGTAGCATTTTTCTGCCCAAATAATTAATTGTCTCTTGTATATCTTCATTTTGACACTGTATAAGTGACATACAGTACAGGAGGATTTTATGGTACAGAAAGCAAAATATATCACTGAGGAAGAGTAAATCTCCAAAACCACTTAAAACATGACCCTAAAATTTAATACACAGAAGGATAGTGCATTACATTCTAAGTCACACACAAGTTGGTGGTGACCATCATCCACTCCTACTTCTTCCTAAGGTGACTCCACAATGAGTAACAAGGCTAATTTACAATACTTGGTGGTAACCAAATAATTAGGTGATGTGAACCCTTGTTAACAGGGTCAAGATGCAAATGCTGTGTTCATCCAGGAACCAAACCTCCATACTCTTCCTTGTGCTCCACTGTGGCAAATTGCTGTCCACTGCATGGACAACTGCTTGCCTGTAGCTGATGGGTCTGCATGGCCAGACAGATCAAGGTTCCTCTACTATTACTACACACAAGTTATACAGAAGTCAAAAGCACACTGCAGACTCTCCCCATTGCAAGTAGTCAGGGACAAAAGAGAGCCTATTATTTCCCCTCACTTTTAACTTCCCTCTGCAGACAATATTCCTAAACTGAAAGGCTTGGCAAGTCTCTCTGGCCTGATATTTCACCTCTTCTGACTTCTCTCTGCTGGTTAATGTTACAAAACCAAGAGGCTTACTCTGCTTTCCTGCCTGAAGACGATTTCCTTTGGTATGTAGGAGACACTTACCCTAAGTGTTAAGTAGATGATGGAAAAATAACACTGTCGTTGCAGAGTACCAGGGCAAACAGTATCCCCCTCCTCACAGTCCACACACATTTGAGAACAAAGACACTAATAATGGAGTAATATTCAACTATGTCATATGTATATGTAATGAACAAAATAAAAGCAGTCAATTTAAGTGAAGTATGATGTTTAAACAATCACAACTTCTTATACATAAAACTGCACGTTAAAGTAGGGAAAACTGGCAAATCGACTTGCAGATAGAATGGAACTTCAGAGGCGATTTTTCTTTAATGTACAGAGATTTACTGCCAAGAAACATTAAACAAGGACACTTATAACAAGGACTGACTGCATCATGTTCAACCTCTACAAGCCTCTAGTCCTAAACACTGCATGCAGAGTTCCTGAGGGCAGAGCAGTGGTGTCTGGGTGGGATGCCAGTGGTGTCACTGTATCCTGATATCAGAGGTGGCATCAGGTACAATATTCCTAGCAGACAGTGCCAACAGAGGAGTATGCCTGTGATTTGTATAATGGCAGTTTTCAATAACATCACACACAATTCATCACACCTGCTTCATATTCACATGACATGGTAAGGCCAGTGCCAATGAAAGCAAGCAAATCACAGTTGTAATTGAAGCCCTTTTCAATGATGGGCATTACAGGACACTTCTGACTTCAGTTGATTACATTCACCTTCATCAGCACTCCTACCTTAGAGAAAGGTTGACGAAAGCTCCAAAAACAAAGAAAAAGCACATAAACAAATAACCAAAATGAGCCTTCATCATCTTCCCTACCCAAATTTCCACCTAAAAAAGCAATGAGATGGGATCCATAAACAGATGATGACAACGTAAAGAACCAGTAATCATCATCCCATCCATAATTTCAACCTAGGAAATGGATTGAGGCAGGTTCCACTTCTTTCATTGCCACTAATTCTCAGCTAAGAAATGAAGTAAGATGGGATGCAGAATAATCATCATCATCATCATCATAATTTCAACCCTAATTCTAGCCTAAGAGATGAGGTGCAACAGGACCCAGAAACAGTTTTTCCAACTCTAATACCTACCTAACAGATGGGGTGTGGCAGGATCCATTAACGAAGAACTAGCACAAAACTCATATGCATCCAGGTTGAATTCTGGGACTGAACGTGGCAGTAGAGATTAATATATGCTTCAACATACTCATTCAATTCCTTTAAAGCAATATCATTACCTGGATTTATTTCTAGTTACCTCTGCATGGTTTTACTCTAGTTAAGAAGGGCCTCTCTGACCAAAGGGATTAAAAAGATTCCAGTATATTATTAATCCCTCTAGCCTGAAGATGTCATACACTACTGCACTTTTTGCACACTGTTGCCACATGATTTTATTCAGCTAGAAAGAGACCTCTAATAGTCAAGGGTAAGTACAGACTGTTTCTATCCCCTTCACTAAGAATGAGTTGTTATTAAGATGAACAAAACTGCCTCAACAAATAATAAAAAGCTTCACAGAGAAGGTTACTTTCTTTGGTACGTTTTTTTTTTTACCATTTTCATTCACTCTAAGATGGATATTAATAAAACTGCCTGGCAATAACAAGAATAAACTAACTTTATAAGTCACCATCATGAAGTAGTACCTGGTAGTTAAATTCATCAACAGGGTGACCAGACAATTTTCTTTGAAGGGTGTCAACCCCTTCAATCCCATGACATATGTTATCATTTATTCCATTAATGAATTTTGTTTTATTCTTACTAACCCAAACAATTTAATTCAACTTAGAAGCATCCCATGAAGTGAATGGGTTAATTATGACTAATCCAACCTCTTCACTTCACATATTCTTATCTAAGTCAAATAAACTTGTTTGAGATTAGTGAGAATAAAAATCTACTTGTCTAAAATTAGTGAAATAAAATATAACAATATAGCTATCATGGGAATGAAGGGGCTGACCATCAGCTTCCCCCAGTCAAATTCACCTCCCCCCCCCACCCTCTGAGGAGGAGTAATTTGCCTGGAGGAAACTGTACCCATAGTTTGTATATTTTTAAGCCTGTATTGTAAGAGGCATAGGAGACCTTGTACCACCTCTTCCTTAGCAGCTTAGTCAACACATTACACCCCAATATCTTCTTGCTGTTATTGATACAAACTATGTTGACAAGATAATATAAATAACATGCAAGAGAATGTCGAGGTGTAAAAAACAAACAGCTTATGAAGAGGAGCCACTACATCTCCCATGCCACTCACAATACAGGCCATAATCTGATGTTCAATCCCAACATTCATCCTGGATGCCTGTGACTACAATGTATCTACAGTGCAGCTGCTATATCCTCAGAAATATTTCTAATCCCTTTCAGCTCAGTTGATGGCCAAGGGCAACCTGTAGTCAGACTAAGAAAATAATATCCTAAAATGGGAAGAATATAAACAGGAAGCCACTCTATACCTAAAGAAAAACTTACAAACAACAGCAATAGAACTGACAGAAAAAATTAAAAAAAAAAAAAAAAAAATCACAAACAACTCAGAGGAGCACAAATAAGCCTATCTTAAGCAATCTGCACAAACACCCCAAACTACTTCCTACACAATAACAGGAAACATAACATTTAACATTACACAAACTCAGCAACAGAGAGAGAGAGAAGTAAGGAGAAAAAAGAATGGTACTTGAACACAACACTAATGAAAAACTGATGACAACACAAAGACAGCTACAACACACACTCACACAAATGACAACATAGAGACAACCCCACAACACTGCAGATAAAATGACTACCTATGCAAAGACAAAAACACACAACACTTAAGACAACCAAAAAACACACAATACTTAAGACAACCAAAAAACACACAATACTGTACTTAAGACAGACACACAAATGGCAAACAGAGACATCAATGGTCTCCACCAACAAAACATCACCTGGCCAACATCCCACATCTTTCAGCAGCATGTCAGGGCCATCATACCATCAAAGTACAGCACAGGGATGATGTAGCAACCCATCACATCCTTCCCATTCACCCACTCAGCCGTCCAGCATCATACCATCTGTAAAAATGATTCTGTTTAAGTACAGTAAATCACTACAACTAATCATAAATGTACAGTTCTTCCTGGTGTCCTTTTAATACATTACTCTTTGCATAAATGGCTCTACCACAGCCTGTCATCATAAACAACATCCTAATTTACTTTCCCATAATAACATAACACAGGGTCTTCAGCCATGACCTTGGACATATTTGAAGGCATAAACTACAGAAAATATGCATTAGGTACAATTTTCAGCTCTCTATATACTGTATGAAGCATACACTGTATAATGCACACATAAAACACAAAATGCTTCACATGTGCAAAGTGTGAGGCGGCAAGGTAGAGAAACATGGGCAACAAAGGAGGAAGATATCTGAATATCTCAGCACAAAGGAGTGAGAATTACTGAAACTGGAGAGGGGGAGGGGGGGAATCGCACCAGCTGAGGCGAATTGGACTACACAGACCAAAAGGCTGAGCTGGACTAGGTCATTTCAGTTGTGAATTATGCACATAATTCCCCCTCCCCCTTGATTCTGAGTATGTCATCAACAACAACCATTAATATATATTATACGCAAGTATAGGTATAATGTTAATGCAGTTGATTTTAACAAGATGAAAGAACCTTGGTAAGGTGCCTAAAATACAAGGGAAGTAAACATGGTGGTAATCTTTGCTTCTGAAAAACTCAGTTTTGGAAGTTTCTTCCTTGAACTTAATATCTGTCACAGATAACTGAACTGCTGTGTGAATATTAATCAATGCTTGTACTTCATGTGGAACATACAAAAATTAAGAACAGTTGATCTAATGGTGAAAAAAAAATTTTCTCGCCCCTGTGTGCTTACACCTAACCAGGATGGTCTTGAACCAACAAAATACGAGGTCTGCTCAGAAAGTATCCAACCAAACCTCTGATTTACTGTGATGTGTTCAGTTTATACCAGTACTTTGTAAACCGCACGTGTGTGTGCATGTGCATGTAAGCTTACAATCTACAAAGTATTCATGAAAATAGAGAAAGCCATGTAGAAAAAGAATGAAGTGAAGTAACCTCAGAACGTGTCAAAGCAATCTACAAGAAGTTCCTTTCATGTTCCGTCATTAATTACTTGTTTTACTTTATATAAATATAGGATTGAAACAGGGATGTCATGTCTCCATGGTAGTTCAATCTGTATATGGATAGGGAGGTACAAGGTAGGGCAGAGGCTGTTGGAGTGGCCCTAATAAGTGAGGGCAGTATTTGGAAACTTCCTGTACTGTTGTTTACTGCATTGTTAAGTGACGACGAAGGGAAACTGCAAGGCTTGACAAATGAATTTGGGAGTGTATGTAAGAAACGGAATCTAAAGGTGAATGTAGGGAACAGAAAAGTTATGGTCTTCGAGAGAAATGAAGTCACTGAATGTACAGTGAGGTTGGATGAGAAGGAAATGGAAAATGTAGTGCATTTAAGTATTTAGATAATGTGATGAGTAAGGATGGATGTTTGGAGGATGAAGTTCTTGAAACGGTACAACAAGGAAGAAAGGCTGCTGGTTCTTTGAAAGCAGTGATAAGAGGGAAATGAGCATGGAAGTAGAAAAGTTGCTGCATGACAGTATTGTGCTGCCAACTCATATGGAAGTGAAGCTTGGACCTTGTTGGAAGGCCACAAGTAAAGAGTGAGAGCAGTGTAAATGAGTTATTTGACAGGAGCATTTGGAGTTACACGGAGAGACAGACTGACAAATGGGGAAGTGACGGAGAATTGTGGTGTGGATGTGATAGTAAGCATTAGGAGAAATAAACTGAGGTGGTTTGGCCATGTGGGGAGGATGGAGAGCGAAAGACTAACGAGGAGAGTGTTTATGAGTGAAGTGGAGGGGACAGGAGAGGGAAGGGGAGGCCAAGGATGAGATGGAGGGATGGAGTGAAGAGGTATATGAGAGAGGGGGTGTATGCTGGAAAGAGGGCAGTGAAATGGCGGGAGACAGGGCGACATGGAGGCGATTTGTTTGTGGCCACCACTTATGGAATCGAGACGTCTGGCAACAGATAGACATGCATGGTCATTTTAAGTGGTCTAAATAAGCAAACAAAATGTTTCATATGTCCTTGGGATGAACCCTGTTAAGTTTCAAGTGGTGTAAGAGAGGTAATCAACAAATTAAGGTATTGGTCCATACCTGCCTCAATTGGTGGTCTACCTTTGCCCTAGAGTGCTGCATGAACTGGACCACATAATAGCATTAAAAACAATGTAAGAAGGTGGTGGTGGTAGGTGATGGTGACCCATCATCCACCCACTTAATGTAGTGCTGCCTACTTCTTCCTTCACCTTTATCATTCTTTTTCCATGTCTGCCCTCCCCTTTTCCATTATCTCCCATCTTTCCTGTCACTTTTCATTTGCCTACTTTTCTTTCCTTTTCAGGTGGCAATATAAGCTAGGAATACATTTACAACACTGGGTGGTAACCATATAACCAACCCATACATGTTCCCTAAGTGTCAACAAGTGGCTTGGCTGTGGGTTAGTGCCCCTCCCCGTAAAACAACTAACTAGGTCAAATGGCCACCCCTATTACAGGATTATGGAGTCTGGCTATGGATGGATGGATGGATGGAAGAAGAGATGGTTATTCAATGTACCTTACACATACTGTAGCCCACTATATAGGCATAATACCAGAGAAGTACAGACAATTTTCAACCACAGACTTGGATGTCATTACCATCCATCCATCATCCAATCTTACACTGCCCCATAAGGAGCATAGGAGCCCGAGGCTAAGCATGTTGGTCCTGACATTTAAGATGACAGTGACCCGCCTCACTCATCCCTGAGTGACATTATGTGAGCAACAAACCCCAACCACCCCTTGGATATAAACCTGCACAGGCTCAATCCGATTGGAGTGCCTTAATTACCCAATAAACCACCTGGCGCCACAATTTGATTACAGTGGATGGTTACCACTCAGCACTGTAAATGGTTTCCTGGTGCATGGAAAACCATTTGGCTCGTCACTCAGTGTAGAGTCACCCACAGGCAGAAAGAAGAGGAAAGAATGAAGGAAAGAAAGACAGAAATGGGAGTGTAAAGTCACCCACAGGCAGAAAAAAAAGGAAAGAATCGTTTCGTTTTCGTTTCGTTTTTGAAGGCTCCAACATGCTTGCATGCGTCGGCCTTGGTCACCTAATGGCGGCTCTCCATGCTGCTCGATCCTGGCAGCCTCCCTGTTCAATCCCTTAACCTTGAGGTCACACTTAATGACCTCGTCCCATGTCTTTCCTTAGCACATAAGGAGAGTCCTCTCAACTCTCAATGTAAGGGGAGGCAATAGCTCCCTGAACTTCTTCCAACCACTTCTCACCATAGCAACCGAGCTAGCTCCAGCCCCACCTCTGGCACATAACATGTCTCCCAAATAACAAAGCTCTTCCACACACTCAAGAGACTCACCAGCAAGTTCAATCCTTTTACGCCTAACAATCTCCACCTGCTCTCCCCGACACGCTGCACACATAAAATCAGCATTATCTCGCAGTCTACCTCTAATACCACTACATCTCTTGTGCACCCATTTATCACAAACACTGCACAAGATGGAATTACTCCCCACACCTTTGTGGCAAACTGGACATGGCCACTCTCCCTCCTCTGATTGTACCACCACCAACCCTAGATATCATCACTTTTGTTTTATCTGCAATTACCCTTAAGCCCTTGTGCCCCATACCATCTCTCCGTTCCTTAAACCTTTCCTCCACCTCCTTTTCATTCTCTGCAATTAACACCAAACCATCAGCATACAACATCTCCCATGGAAGTCCATCTCTGAAGTCACGTGAGAGGGCTGCAAAGTACCATGATAAACAACAAGGGACTCAAAACTGACCCCTGATGCACACCAACATTCACGGAAAACTCATCACTCAAAACTCCATTCACTCTTACCTGGGTGCGAGCACCCACGTACAAGGCCATAACCACCCTAACCAGCCACTCTTCCAACCCTAGCTTCGTCACTGCCCACTTCACCACCTCTCTAGGGATAGGGACTCTGTCAAGGGCCTTTTCCAAATCAACAAAAACAAAATACAATTCCCTTTTCTTTCCAATATATTTTTCCTGAAGATGTCGAACAATGAATATGGCATCAGTGGTCCCCTTGCCTGGCATAAACCCAAACTGCATCTCATCAATATTCACTCTTTCTCTAATCATACCTTCTAGAACTCTCTCCATTACTTTCATTATCTGATCTAAGAGCTTTATACCTCTGTAATTTCCCCTTTCCAGGGCATCACCCTTCCCTATGTACACATTTACAATTACACTCTTCGGCCAATCATCTGGGACAACACACTAATATATAATCATATTTATCAGGTAAGTGACTAACCTCACCTCAGTATCTCCTGAGGCCTTCAACATTTCAGCAGTCAATCCAGATACACCTGCCGCCTTCCCCACCCGCATCCTGCCTATTGCCTAACTCACAGTAGCAGTGCCAATCAAAGGCCAAGGACCAAATACTGGATCTGCTGGCTCCAAACCTTCTCTATCTCAGTCAAACTCCTCATTCAACAACAGGCTATAATGCTCTCTCCATGCATCTTTAATATCTCCACTGTTCACCACTACCCTTCCTTTATCATTCTTCACACACTGCTCACCTACAATGTCCCGATTATCCCTCTTCACCTGATTTGCCACCCTAAAAATCGTATTTTTCCTTTCCCCATGATTCAGATTATCAAGTAAGTCTCTGTGACTCAGACTTCGCCCTGTATACCTCTCTTCTAGCCCTACGCTTGGCAGCCAAGTACTCCTCCCTGTTACCACCCTTCTTCCATTCCCGGAAAAGCCTTCTCTTCTCCTTAACTGCGGCTTCTACACCCTCATCCCACGACCAAGTTACTTTATGTCTTGGTGGGCCTCTTGTCCAACCACATATTGCATCGGTAACTCTCAAGAGGTTGTTCTTAAGGAAAAAAAAGACAGATGAGGAAGGAAGGAGGAGAGGAAAGGGCAGACACCCAAAGCAGAACTACACTGAATGAGTGGATGGTGAGCACCCCCACCTATCACCAAATATGCCCCACCTGGCACTATTTTTTAAGAGGATGCCTAAGCACCAACTGTGTTTTAGATGTACAGAAGTAGGATGTTGGTTCTGACATGCTGAGATAATGTGTAATCAAGCAAAGAACTGTACAGACCTGAACATGTAATGGCATCCCCTACTGGGAGATGAAGGGATATATAGTATGAGGCCTTGAGAAGGGCTGATGGTGACAGTCAGAATGCTAAAAGCGACCGTGTGGCTAGAACAACAGCCATCAATACTACCTGACCCTGAAAGCATGGAAAAGTCCTAGTAACACAGGTCATTAAATGTGACTTAAGGGTTAAGGGACTGAATAGGGAGGCTGCCAGAGATCGAGCAGCGTGGAGAGCCGCCATTAGGTGACCAAGGCCGACACATGCAAGCATGTTGGAGCCTTCAAAAACGAAACGAAACGAAACGAACACAGGAACTGTAGCTATATAAAGAAGAATAAGCAAGACCATTATTGATGAAGTTTAGAGGTACAGTACTGTACATATCAATGTCATTATGATCTTCATCATATACCTGACTGTCATCATTGTTATATCATCTATTGTTATCATCACTATCATCATGCTGGCCACTTTTTCCCACCTAATGATGGTGTGAGGTAGGGTCCAGAACGAAGGAAAAGAGACGCATGATGAAGGGAGAAGTACTGACAGCATGCTCAGTTAAATGTGTCAAACATTCATTAACCCTTTTACTGCAGTGACACTTGGACTACCAGATATTTATCACATACATTAATTTTCCTCAAGTCAAAGATTATTCAATCTCTGGTAAGACAAGTACCAACAAAAAAAGCAAATATGTTTTAAAAAGGCAAGAAACATGAAGGTAACACAAATGTTGTTTGGAAAGACAAGAGAAACTACCGATACTAGTAATGCTGTATGGTCAACTTTGCGTGAAACAGATCCTAATACCCAGTACTGTAATTCACTTGACTGGATACATAATGACATTTATAAGATCCAGTACCATATAACGCCACAAACACATACCAGGTGGATGGTCCAGCATTATGAAAGTTTCCGAGGTGGCTGGTGTTCTAGTGGTTAGAAAGTCCCCACAGGAGTAATAGCCTTCTATAGTTTGAACCCCAAGTGGTAGATGGAGACTTAAGTAATACCACCAGGGGAGGCAGGCTGGTCTTCTATCCCTAAACTTCAAAAGGGGTAGGATGGAACTGCTATTAACACTGTCTTCTAGGAAGATGAGGGAGCAATAATGATTTCTGCATCTTCCAGATACCATGTTGGTCTCTACGATGGCAACACCATCATCTGTGAAGAACACAATAAATTACAATATGGTTCACATTCAGATCTACTACCGGTATTTAGGCATTTCAATAACTTGGGCTTGGTTTTCAGCCACCAGTGGTTAAATTACAGCAAGCTCTCAATTATCCGTCATCGCACTATCCAGCCCAACGCAGTATCCGATGCTGCTGGGTCAACTCTATTAAAGCAATATTCGGTGAAATTACCATATGCAATATCCAACGCCAAAACACTACATAACCGGCAGTTCTATGCAATATCTGGCGCTGAGGTATATCAACTGGTTTGTAAATGGCAGCCAACTGGCACTGTATTACTGTATTTTATCATTACTTTACTGTATTTTATGCTTAATTTTTATCTTTTACTCATGTGAGTTTTTAGGATAGAGGTTGGACAGGGATAGTAACGCAATATCCAGTTTGACGCCGAATACTGAGCCGATGGGGAGTACTATGCAATATCCGGTATTTTAACTGGCGTGGGGTTGGCTGAATTACGTCGGATAATTGAGAGTTTAATATAACAGAAAATGCTTTAGAGGTTCCACTGAAACTGTACAATTATTCAACCTAGTTTCAGTTATTCAAAGATGAGTCAACCTCCCAAAACCCACTAGTCCGTGTGTGCTTCCGGATGATTTCAATAAATTTGTTTTCAATAATTTGAAAATATATTTTAAACAAATACATTAAAATGTCTGATGATGATTGGGGCACTGCAAAGGGTTTTCAGGCCGTTATATACTGTGCCAGGTACTTAATTATGGCTGTCGGGAGCATTTTAGTGGATTTTCACTATGATGGTGCAAAAATGATGGACGACTGCGTAGCATACACGTATTCCTCATCTTACAATAGGATTCCTGTGCCCAAAACTGTTAGGTGAGTTAAGACAAAGTTACAGCCACTTAGGTTCAGCTGAGTAATGACCATTCTAACAATACCAAGGTAAGGATTAAAAGATGTGGAGGATACAAAAAAAAAAAAAAAAAAAAAAAGCCAAGGACCGAAGGATATGAGATCCTGAGACTGGTTACGTTCCCTTAGGTTGGATTGTTTTGTGTTTCGTTTCGTTTTCCCCTTTTATTGCACAATCGTCCCTCATTTTTTGTGGACAATAAGGAATAGATGCACCGGTGAAATGAAATGCTGTGAATAATTAAATACTGTACTCGTAAGATCCTCAGAGTCATAATCTATGATGCTGAATCAGACTGTCAGATATTAAGCCTCTCTTTGGGGGAGAAGGTGGTGCAATCGGTAGAGAGGTGGCCTGAAGTCCCGAAGGACCCAGGTTCAAATCCCCGCTGGGGCAGGGAACAGTTTAAGGATTTGAATTTCATTAAATCAGGCTTTACTGATCAACTAGAAGACCCGTCGACATGTCGTAAAAATACCCCCGCTAATACCAATACACCAGTCCTGTATGAGACAGCCCTAGCATGTATTCAATATGGACGGTGGGTGTTAGTGCCGAAGTGGTGACATGTAGAGGTGTATGGTATGTAGGAGGACTGCTGGGCCTTGATAGCAGGCTGTGAAGCCTATGCCCAGAGTCAGACACACACACACACACACACACACACATAAAAACTTAGGAGCTTACTTCTTATAACAACAAATTGTTAAATCATTCAAAAATACACCTTAAAGTTGTGTATTCTGTGATGGCTTAATCATCCGTGAATAGCCTACTGTATCTGAAACCAACAAAGCTGAAACCGAGAAAAACGAGGAATGAAGTAAATCTTGACTCAGACTACCTGCTTCCCAAAGTATTACTGACTTACAAAGCTAAAATTTGACAAAAATTTTCATTTTTCAAGTTTCTAATTTTTAATTTAAAAAAAAAATTGACTCAGATTTCCAATTTGGGAAGCTTCCTTCAGTCTTTGGTGGAACCGAGAGGGGCATCAATGGGAAAGACCAGAAAAATATGAGGAAACCACTGACAGGGATCCAACCCACAGCTCTGCCTAATTTCCAGGGTCATGACAGCATTGACATCTCAGGTCCTGCCATTCCGAGGGGTTATAGTTCTTTAGCACCATTACATTTCCATTTGCCTCTTATTCTGGTCTGTCATTTTCAACCACACATTTTTCCTGATTTTCACACCACTTTTGCAGGGACTCATGATTCCTGACTAAAGAAAAACCATATAAAGTAAAGTAAAATCAAGTCACTCCAAAAGTGACTCTAGCCAGTCCGAGTAATGAAAAGTTTAACTTACAGAGAGCTCAGACTGGCTACAATAGAGAGAAAACATTACAGTACTTAATCAAGCTGGGCAATTCCTATCCCCTCATACTATACAACCCTAAACCCTAACACAGTCCATAGAAAAAAAAAAAAATGTGCAATGACAAAGCAGACTTATGAAGAAGTAAAATTAATAAAACACACTAATTCCAAATGGTGAACTATCCCAATAATCACAACAATACATACGGACCCTGCTGCTGGTGTGAACCACTTAGCACTAAGTTGGAATGATTCTGCCTTACTGCTGAGTGGTCCAAGGCACCAGCAGAGTTCAACTATGCAAAGTCCAACCCAGAAGCAATTCTGAATATGTAAAATCTCAAACAGCAGAAATTTTACTTTCCAGGTATACAAAGTTCTACTTCACGATAATTACAACCAAAGTCTGATGTAGCAGCGATTCTAAATACACTATGTCTGACTCTGCAACAATTACCAGTACAAGTAGGCAATGTCCAACTCTGCAAAAATACTGAATACACAAAGTCTGACTTGGCAGTACAGTACAAAGGTTGTACAAAACTTGATAAATTGCCATAAACACTGTACTGGCTAGTAATCAAACACAGGCCCTCAAGCATCACATAAGTGCACATTACACTCAAGCCAAAGCATATTATGAACTCTGCATGATTAAAACTGTAGAATATGGACTTTGCATAATCAAAACTGCAGCATATGGCCTTAGGACAATTAAAACTGTAGAATACAGATTCTGAATAATTAAAACTGCAGCATACCATATGGACTTTGCATAATTAAACCTGTAGAATATGGACTTTGCATAATTAAAATTGCAGCATATGGACTCTGCATAATCAAAACTGTAGAATACAGACTTTGCATAAATAAAACTGCAGCATATGGACTTTGCATAATTAAAACTGTAGAATATGAACTTTGCATAACTGAAACTGCAGAATATGGACTTTGCATAATTAAAACTGCAGAATATGGACTTTGCATAGTTACAACTGCAGCATATGGACTTTGCCTAGTTAAAACTGCTGTGGATAGCCTTTGCCTAGTTAAAACTGCAACATATGGACTTCGCATATTCAAAACTACTGCTGTTGGACTGTCAGTGCCTTGGACCACATACAGTAGCTGCTTTCGATAAAGTTACCATTACATCATTTTCCTAAGAAATAATGATGAGAATCAATATGTGGGACAGTTCTAGGTCAACTTTCTGCTGTGGCATTCTTCCGCAAATAAAACATAGACAAGATACTGTATTGTTGGGTCATCAATGTGTGCATGCTGGCAGTTTGTTTACAATTCACCCATTAGCTACTAGCATCACATTTTTGTTCCCTGGTAGTGCATAATGATTTTACACAGTTTGCTTTTTTTCTGCTAGTGCATTATAGTCCTGATTTGCAAAATGTATGGGCCAGAAGAGGGCCTGTCTCATAGCTTCAAATTTAAAATCAGTCTCCCTGTGTGGCAGGGTTTCACCTACAGCCAGGGCCGGCCCAAGCAGGTGCGGGGCCCAATGCAAGGAGTAGGGGTGGGGCCTCTCTGATTTTGAATGTCAATCCCAAAGCGCCCCAAAATAACACAATTTTATAGTTATGCTTAATGCATGGACTCAGATATTAATGCAAATGATTCGTTATGAATTAGAAATTTAATCAAAGATTCCTAAACCACCATATCATAGATGTACTGTACTGTATACAATACCTATAAGATACAAGATACAATATAAAATATACAATATAATATGCAAGGTAGATACAATAGATATATACAGCCAATACAATGATAAACAGACAGTGAGCATGTTCTGGATCATATTCATCTTTTTTGCCTTCATCCTTGAGATTAAGAAATTCATTTTGCGGTTTGACATGATTCACTGCTCCAGGTCAGTTTTAACTGTTGTTATGTAACTGAACCTTAGAGAATTATCTTGTGGGACTTAATGCTTGCAAAGTCTCTGATTATTTCATTGTAGTGTACCTGAGATGAGACTATTTTGAATTGAAAGTATGGCTAGGCCATTTAGACGATCTTGTGTCATTGTTGACCTCAGATATGTCTTAATAAGCTTCAACTTGGAAAAACTTCTTTCACTTGATGCCACAGTAACAGGAATAGTCAGCAATATCCTCAGAGCAATCCAAAAATTTGGGAAATCTACATAGCTGTTCCTTTTAGAAAGGAAACTTAAGATTTTGGAGGGCTGGGAAGGAATCTCCTCTAGAATAACAGACTTTAGAGCATTCATTTCTTCTGCTAAAATGTAACCGTCAATATCTGAGGTGCCATTTACAGTGAGACTTTTCTCCAAGTTGGCTGCATGCACTCTCATTTCTGCTTTGGTATGGTCGTGGAAAGAAAATAAGAAACCAAACAAAGAATCATGTGACATCAACTGCTGGAATCTGTGTCCCATGGATAAAATTGCTCTATCAAGATGAGATTTAAACATCCAATTCTGAAACTTTCTTGTGGACTTTGAACTGGCTCATCTTGAGCTTCATACTGAAATGTTCGTTTCTTTCTACGAATTCTGGTCTCTTTAATTTAAAGACAGGTTCAATGTTCATATCATTGGCTATCTCCTTTGCATCCGCAAGAGCATTGTCAAATCCATCAGTTCTGTATTTTTGTAGCCATGCAATAGTTCTCTCCATGCTTTTGATTGCAACAAAAAGTTCAACTGCCTCACCTTGTAGCTGTTTACTGACCTGACTGACCTGAAAGAGGATAGCATACCAAAATACTATGGAAACAATGAACTTGAAATTTTGAAGCTCATTGCATAGTGACAGTATCACTGCGAGCTTTGAGGTCATTTGTTTCCTCAGCAATATCCACTAAGGCATCATAAAACTGAACAATTTGGTACCTCACAGCTTTGACACTGTCAATACGACATTCCCATTGGGTTTTACTGAGAGGTTTCACAGTCAGGTCCTTAACATGTCCTGTGAAAATTGCCCATCTCTGAGTTGAAGCAGAAAAGACATACAGCCTTTGAAGAATACCAAAGAAGGTCATTCCCTCTGGACACATCTTGGCAATATCCCCCAGTAACAAATTGTAAATTTGGCATGCACAGGGTGAAAAGAAAGCTCTTGGGTTCACTTCCAAAGGACAAGCATGAACACCAGACTTACTGCCTCTCATGTTATCACCATTATCATAGCCTTGGCCCCTGATACCTTGTAAATTTAAACCCAGTGTCACTAACTTGTCAAGATCATCATCCAGGAGACTCTTTCCTGTACTTTCTTTCACCTCAATGACTTCAATAAAATGCTCATATATTTCAAAAGGAACAGTGGAGCCATCAGATACATATCTAATTGTCAGAGACAACTGCTCTTTATGACTAACATCTGGAGTACAATTAAGTATAGCAGCAAAGTATTTTGAGGCCTTCATATGATCAATAATGGTCTTCTGGACTTTGTTACCCATCAGCTGAATCAACTCATTCTGGATAAGCTTGCCAAAGTAATGGTCATGGATCTCTTCATCCTTGATTCGTCGCAGGTGTTCCTGCATGACAGGATCAAACTTGGCAATCAGTTGGACTAGGCCAAGAAAATTACCATTTTTAGGTTCAAAGCGTTTATCAACAGATCCTCGGAAAGCCATGTTATGCTCTGAAAGAAACTGAACACTAGCAAGGAGGCGCTGAAAAACATTTTGCCACCGTAGCTTTTCATCATTGATTCGCTGCTGATGAATCCAAAGAGCAACCCTTCTTGAGTCTTTGCTCAGCCTCAAACCATTGAGCACTTGCCTGCAGGTGACCACTGGACTTTCCATGCTCAACTAAATGCACACAAGCATTGGACCAGTCATGAAACCCAACAGAGAACAGCCCGGCATTAACACTGGAAAAAAGCTTGCAACAAAAACAAAATATCTGATTTTTTCTAACTGAATACACCAGCCATTTTCTTTGCATCACCTCCCCATTTGATAATTTGCGATGTAGGTAGGAATTTGAAAATTTCTTGCCTGCTGCAACTTTGGGGAATTCATGGTTCAAATTTAACTTATGTGGACCCTTTGTGACCAGAAAATCTCGCTGAGCTGTGGAAAGAATTTTTGGCCAAGAGGCAGGATCCTCATAATTTTCAATAAAGCTAACATCAAGGCTGCTGTCTCCCCTCCTGAGTTCTGATGTACACTGCTGAGGCAAGCTAGATGATGATGTAGCTTGTTCAGCATTTTGCACGGAAGGAGCTGCAAGAAGATTGGGCAGATCTTGGACCTCCATGGAACTGACTGACTCACAATCTGACTCTTCAGTCTCAGTGTCATTCTTTTTAATGATAAATTTCTCCACTGCTCCACTGAGACGTTTGACTTCATTTTCTTTTACTGCCTTTATCTTTCTCTTTTCACTGCCACTCAGGTAGATTCTGCCAATGTCACGCTTTCTTTTCGGCATCTTTTTGCAAGGGGGGAGGGCTAAGGTTCTTTAAACAATATTTAAATTTTTCAAGATTTTCTTAAGTGTTAAATTAAGTGCTGTTCAATTCCTGCTGTTAGCAGAAGATGAAGGAATTTTGGGGCGGGGGAATTTCTTAACCAAAACCACTAACAACTGGTGCGCTACAGTCAGAGAAAAGAACTGCTAAACATTGCTGTTATAAATGGATCCAAAGACACAGATATCAGCAAATATACATAAAGGCCTGGGTCCTAAACCAATCTTGGATGTCACAATACCCACAGTCAGCTCATGTAACTGCAAACTGAATACAGGCCTGATGCTTATAATCCCAATAGAAATTCATTTAATCATTTAAGGCAAATATTTCCAACAGAAATTTACAGACTATATTTGACAGAATCTTTTCATAAGCACGATCAGGATCTCAAAAGTAAACCATGAAACCTAGGCCACCAGCCAAAATCACTTGGCTCAAGGACTCAAGCAGTTAGCACTCTTTAATTCAGGAAAATGCATGCAGCACAAATTTCACTGATTAGACCTCTGATAAACAACACTACCAAGGCAATCAGTCAAGCCAAGAAAAACCACACACTTCTTTAAAACGTGTTGAAGAGATAAACATGAGGAAGAATGTGATAAATCTGCAGGGGTCACACATCTAACCTTGGGCAGAGCGGGGCCCTAAATGAGCAATATGAGAGAGGGGCGTGGCTGGTGCATGCTACATAATGTTCAATCAGGGGCCCTATCAGCTGCAGACATGTCAAGTGAGTTGCACCACATTATGCTCTATCAGGGGCCCGCTCATGAGGCGTGGGGCCCATAAAGGTCTAAAGTTTTTTTTTGCTTTGGTTGTTGTTTGGGGGGGGGGGGCCTAGAGGCACGGGGCCCAATGCAGCTGCATCGCTCGCATCGCCCTGGGGCCGGCCCTGCCTACAGCCAATGAGTAAGGATAAGACTGGAAATTGACCTCAGTTGGGCTCAAATTACACAGATCTAGGTTAGGTTAGGTGGTGTTCGGTTGGGTTAATGTCTAAAATGGCCTGTTATTCAATAGTTTGTTAATTTTCATCACTATCTACCTATCTATCTATTGCCAGACGCCTCAATCCCGAACGGGGGAAAAAAAAAACTAACTTAGGTTGCAGTCAGTGTTGATAATAACAACACCACATTAATGACCCGATAGTATCATGTTTATTTTAACTTTGCATAAGAAATATCATAAATATACATCTGCAACAGAAATGCCATAGAGAAGCCCCTCCCCCCATTTTGATGCAAAAATTTCATCATACAATGCACAAAAAAATGTCTGGCATTTGTTAACCAAAAAGGAAAAAATCTAAAAGAATAATCGTAAACATACGCTTTCCTTTAAACAGCAGAAGCACCTTACTAAATCAGGATTCTTTCCCTACCAGTATTGTTTTTAGCCAAGGCCCCTCCACTGTATCAACTGTTTCTTGACCGTAATAGCAGACACTTCCAACATACGTCCCAGTTTCCTTTTAGCACCTCTTCCTAACACTACATATTAACCTAACCTAACTGAAATGCACACCACCAAAACTCCCCACCTGGATACGACGACAACCCTAGGAGGAGACAACCAAGATACAGAGAGTGCGGGCTCGGCACGAGACAGGTCTACCTGCACCTATCTCCTATGCCCCTCTCGTACTCAGGTGTCTCAACACAAAGGTAGCAGTCACAGCACACTACATCTCAGCGGGACTAGCTTATGCCAGGTTCAGGGTGGGGCTATTGCTATAGCCCCAGACAGCCAGCATGAGACGGCCACCAGCCGCTGCTTCCCTCCCTCACTCACACCAAGCAACGGCCACAGCTACTCTTGCTTTAACCCTCCAGGGAAGAGGGCACTGGTGACGGCCACCAACCTTGCCCCCGACAGCAGAATCCCAACATCAGCGACGACATCTAGCCGTGCCCGCAAAGAGGTGACGGTCACCAGCCGCACTATCCCTGCAGTCCACCCGGGAAGTGGGACCTCGGCGACGGCCACTAGCCGCACCTCAGTGACAGCCATTAGCCGCACCTGCACCCCCATGACAACCACTAGCCTCACCTGGGGTGTAGTCCTTGCAGGGCAAGGCTCTCCGGTGACAGCCACTAGCCGCACCAGTGGGCATGTGACGGCCACCAGCCGTGCTACATCCACAGCCAGCCAGAGGCACGGACCCTCAATGACGGCCTCCTGCTGCATGAGGGAGGAGACAGCCACCAGCCGCTCTGCTCTCCGCACCCTAGGGGACCTAGTGATGGCCACCAGCTGCTCTGGGGAGGGAATGGCTACGTGCCGCCCCTTGTCCCCTACCCCAGTGCCTTCCCCTCCTGAGGATTTCCCCTATTTGCCCAACCCCGATTGTGGCTGTTCGGGTTTCCTTGCCCCTTCCCTGCACAGGAACACCCTACCAGAGGAGGAGCAGCAGCTGGAGAAGATTTGAAGAGGCCCCCTGAAACCTGGGGTCGACGCCCTACAACCGGACCCCCGGCAGACCTTGACCCTGACAGACTCTTCGAGGACGGGACGCCACAGTAAACCCCTGACGGAGGCTCAGCCGAGGAGAGACTGCAGCCCCCGGACCAGCTGAGAAGTCCCCAGGACCCTGGGCTGTGACCTCCCCTTCCCCGCCCAACGGCGCCCCGCTCGGCAGAGTGGGCACTGACAGGTGCACCTACTCTCCCAGTTCGGGCCCAGCCCTTAGGGCCCCCCTAGAGACGGGCGCCCCTACCACGCCACCCCTCACACCCCTCCCGGACAACCCAGCAACACCTGGCCTCCTGACAAAGGCCCCTAAACGACCCAGCAGTAACCGGCCTCCTGACGAAGGCCCCAGACCACCCATCAGTAGCCAACCTTTTGACGAGGCTCCCAGACGACCCAGTAGCCGCATGGCCTCCTGACGAAGGCCCCGGATGCCTCAACAGCAGCCGGTCCCACTCCTGATGAAGACCACCACCCTCCTACAACCAGGCCCTCCCAGAAGCAACACCAGCTACATTACCTGCCCTAAGTCCTTTGGCCCTGTCCATTATATAAACTTATTTCTTGTATAAAGTGTGCCACTGTCTGTACTGTATCTTTGTAAGAAATAAGGTAATACATGTGTAAGATTTGTTGCCTAGTTTTTATGCCCTATTCCTCTTAGCTGCCCTAAGTATACCCAGCCCAGTCTAGAAAGAGGGCCCTGCTCTATGCGCCGTGTTTAGGGACGAGAAGTCGACCCTTGAACACGCTGCACAACATTAACCTAGCAACTTGTAACAATCCAGCGATTTAACCTAACTTAACCAAGATTCAAGCAAGTTTTAGCATGTTCGCCATTACAAACGTCGGTCAAGCAATATGGAACATGATAATTGTTTAACTTGAAATGTCAGAAAAATATAATACAAACTAAATAGCAATTGAATTGGTAAAGTTCTTTTGCTGCTTCAAGTAAAAAGTACATTATCAAAATAACTATGGCCCGAAGGTAACTCCAACAAATGCCTATGACAAATGTAAATGACAATGCTTACGCGATGGGCCTACAAGAGGCCCACGATCTTTTATTTTCTGAGTACGGTAGCTCAAGGTAATTATATTCATCATCATTCCCCAAACCTGTTCCCCACTTACACAGGATGGCAGGGATTCATAAACTTTGAAAAGGAAAGTACAAAGGTTGAAAATCCATCAACAATATTCAGAAAAAAAATAAATGGGAGGGGGGGGGACTACTACTGAAACATCTATAGTCACTATGGCCACCATCTATCATATCAAACCATAATTATAATCACTATAATAAAAACACAGGCATAAAATGGCGTTGAGCAATTCAATCTCACCTATATCCTGGACCGGATTCCAACAGATAAAAGCGGTGGCTCATTGCCTCGTCGGCCACGTCAGTCGCTGAGTCGCCATCAGTGTTGTCAAATGTGGCTGGGAAAAATCCGCTAAGAGACTCTTCAAAATCCGCTAGATATGCCTTAAATCCGCTAGAATTTTTGGGTGTGTATTATGTTATTCATGAATCATGACAGTATTGTCTTAGTTATTAAACATTCTTATTATTATTACTGAATGTTATTGTCATTATTAATGCTAATATATACAACAAAATAGAGCAAATATAATAAAACTACTGCATAATGTATGTTACCAATAACAAATCGTGCACTGAGGGAAAAAAAAATCCTCATCTTCTGCAGTGTCTGGAACCACTATTGTGTTTGCAGTTGAGGTACTTGCAGCCAGTGGTGAAGTGTATGTAGCCATTGTCCCGATTTGTTGCACGACAGTTTCAGGGAGTTTATAAGAATGAAAACGCTTTTCTGCTCTTTTAAACCCACTTTTGACTGAGAATTGCACTTACCGAAGAAGTGCTCAGGCGATTTCTGAGTTTTGATTTAACTATATTGAGTTGGCTGAACAATCTTTCTATCTCTGCGTTGGAATGAGGTAATGATAGTCGAAATAATAATCACAATAATAAATGACGATATTATGCAAATAATATTTTGGGCTCAGAGGCCCATTCTTACTTTATTCAATATGTTACTCATATGTGCTCTTATTGATGAATGACATTTTATAAATTCCTCTATAAATTCAGCTAAACTTCATGAAAATCCGCAAAAAAAAAAAAAAAAAAAATCCGCTATCCGCAGTAGGTACAATCAGCTTAGCGGATTTTCTGCTAAATTGACAACTCTGGTCGCCATCGTTCTCCTAGGCTTCCACAACTATGTGTAATTTCTTTAAAAAGCACATTAACCAAATTTTTTTTTATAAAAAAACTAAGTTAAACAAATTGTTTTTATTTCTTTTTCTAGAATATCAAAATCGTACAAGTAAATAACTTATTACTTTTGATTTAAAAAAAAAAAAATGTACTTGAACGAAACAAACGTTATTTTTCCTTCAAAAGGCATAAATTACTGATTGGAATCAAACAGAACCAATTATAATTCTAGCACTATGATCGGAAAGATTTAAGAAAATTTAGTTATAAAGTTCACACACACACACACACACACAAGCATTATAAGGCGTGTTATTCACTAAGGATTATCCATCAGATTATCCGTCCATCCAGAGGGAGAGAAAGAGAAAAAATTGCTGGTCTAACTGATTTGACTTGATTTCAAATATTTATAAAAGGGATACACAGTACTTGTCTGTGTCTGTCCTCTATGGAAATCAAGGTGGATGCATGTAGAACTTTACACAGCTCTACCAGATGTAACTTTTTACGGCGAATTCAAATGTAGTACGTGTGTACGTTACATTTGCTAAAGTGGCGCGCTGACGCCAATGATTAATTAAAGCAACGTAGTGGAAACATGGTAGCAATTGCCGTAGAGATTTTACGTTTACAACCTCATCTTCATTAGCTACAGCGGGTCGGATGGGTGAAGGGATTGGCCAGGGGGTTGGCAGGGTTGAGTGGATGGATGGGTGTGGCAGGGTGGGTGGAGGTGGTGACTGGTGAGAGGGTGGATGTGGTGGGTGGGCGTAATAAGGCAGCTTGGGTAGATAAGTAGACGGGCAGAATGAGTGGGTGCAGGAGAACTTAATACCCCAGGAAGTTATTTTAGAACAAACACAGGACCAAGCTGTGGCACAAGAACATCATTTCAAGAATTGTTAACGTATGGAACAGTTTACCGGACAGGGTAGTAATCGTAAAAATGCTGGGTAAGTCCTTTGGCAAACATCTTGACAAACCGTGAGCAACACCCAATTAGATACAATTATGATGAGCCAATATCAACTCCCTGGCCTGCCACATGAGTCTGAGCCTCCCGGGTGTGCCAGTGACGGAGCTGACGTAAACAGGCAGCAATATCAATGTCAAGCATAATGATACTGTAAGAAAGGAAGTAGTAATCTGAACAAACTCCAAGCCAAAATATGGCTATATGGCACTACAACTGGCGTTGAAGTGGTGTTGGCGCGATAATGGTGTAAGGAAGAATGGTTAAGGTTGAAGTCATTCCATACGATGTTACTTATTTTAAAGGCGGTTTTTGCCAACATCAATATATAACCTGATAGGAGCGGAGGGAAAATAAAGGCTGCAAGAAACACGGAAATATCAAGAAGAGGAAGGACAGAAGGGAAGAGCAAGACAGTAAAGGCAGGAAGATGGGAGACAAAGAGACCTGTTTTAGTCGCCTCGCACGACAAGCAGGGATATTGGGAAGTATTCTTTCTCCCCCTTTCCTGAGGGGGTTGGCAGCTCTTGGTTATGCCCTCACTAGCAGGGTGTTCAGCACGGGTGACCCTGCCAAGACCACTGGGGCACGTAAGCTTTCCCACCACGACAAGGTGGCTGCCACGGGA
>JAGKTI010001607.1:67950-81189 GCA_018397915.1 Birgus latro | reverse complement strand
AAGAAAAAGCAAAAACAATACAAAAGAGAGCCAAATTCAAAATCCATACATTTCGAGATGCCTGGACACACTGCGTTTGAAAGATTGGAGATCATAGGAAGTAGAGAATACAGACAGAGGGAGATAGTTCCAGAGTTGACCAGTTGCATAAATGAAGGCCTGGGAGTAAAGGTTAACTCTTGCATTAGAGAGTTGGACAGAAAAGGGATGAGAGTTTGTTGCTAGACGGGTACTACGTGCCCGTCGTAGAGGTGGAGGGATGCAAGCAGACAGTTCAGAGGAACAGTGACCATTGAAGTAGCGATAGAAGAGAGATAAAGAAGCAACAGTGCGGCGAAGAGACAAAGGTTGAAGGGAATCAGTAAGAGAAGGAGAGTTAATGAGACGAAAAGCCTTTGACTCCACCCTATTGAGAAGAACTGCATGTGGGGAGCCTCCCCACACATGAGAGTTGTACTCCATACACGGGCGAATAAAACCTGTGTACAAGGTCAACATCTGTGCAGGGGCAAAGAAAGTTTGGAGTCGGGCCATCACACCTAATCTCTTGGAAGCAGATTTCACAAGAGATGTAATATGTTCTTTCCAAGACAAATCCCGAGAGAATGAAACCCCTAGCATGTTCAAGGGTGATGCAGGACTGAGCTGGACATTATTAAACATTAGTGGGTAATCCTGAGGAAGATTCTGTCGGGTTGATAAGTGTAAGAATTGAGTTTTTGATGCATTAAAAATAACAAGATTATTTTTACCCCAATCAGAGATATGAGCCAAGTCACACATTAGGTGTGCCATAGCCTCATCCCTTGTTTGCTGAAGCAACTGCTGAGATGGACGTTGTGGAAATCGAATGGAAAGGTGAAGGGTGGAATCATCAGCATATGAGTGGATAGGGTTAGATGTACAGCTTAGAAGGTCATTGATGAATAAAAGAAAGAGAGTTGGTGATAGGACAGAGCCCTGAGGAACACCACTGTTGATAGGTCTAGGAGAAGAATGATGGCCATCTACAACAGCAGCTATAGAACGACCAGAAAGGAAGCTAGAGATGAAGGCAGATAGAAGGATAGAAACCGTAAGAGGGCAGTTTGGAAATCAAAGATTTATGCCAGACTCGATCGAAAGCCTCTGAGATGTCAAGTGCAATGGCAAAGCTTTCACCAAAGTCCCGAAAGGAGGATGACCAGGAGTCTGAAAGGTAGGTGAGAAGATCGCCAGTGGAACGTCCCTGACGGAACCTATACTGACGATCAGAAAGGAGGTTGTAACAGGAAAGATGCTTTAAAATTTTTCTGTTAAGAACTGACTCGAAAACTTCTGAGACACAGGATGTTAAAGCAATTGGACGATAGTTAGAGGGCTGGGAATGGTCACCCTTCTTTGGGACTGGCTGAATGAAAGCAAACTTCCAGCAAGAAGGAAAGGTACAAGCTGAGAGACAAAGGCGAGACACAGGATGTTAAAGTAATTGGACGATAGTTAGAGGGCTGGGAATGGTCACCCTTCTTTGGGACTGGCTGAATGAGAGCAAACTTCCAGCAAGAAGGAAAGGTACAAGTTGAGAGACAAAGTTTAATTAGGCAGGGTGTAAGCACAGAAGCACAGTTTTTGAGGACAACAGGAGGGACTCCATCAGGCCCATATGCCTTGTTAATATTGAGGCGAGTGATGGAAGAAAATACATCAGCTGAAGAAATATTAATGCTAGTTATGAGGAAGTCTGAGGGGGGAAGTGATGGAGGAACAGCACAGGAATCGTCTAAGGTAGAATTGGAGGAGAAAGTCTGAGCGAAGAGATCTGCTTTATCAGTAGAAGAAATAGCTACAGAGCCATCAGAGTAGAAAAGAGGAGGGAAGGATGATGAGGTAAAGTTGCTAGAAAGGTTTTTGGCAAGGTGCCAAAAGGAGCGAGAAGAATTCAAGTTGGAGAGTTGGGAACATTTAGCACGGATGAAATTATTTTTAGCAGAGCGAGGAACAGACTTAGCACGATTCCGGGCAGAAATATAAAAAAGATGTGATTCAGGGGTGGGTTGGCTCTGGTACCTTTTAAAGGCCCTCTCTCTGTTGTGGACAGCATTAGAAGAAGCGTGATTAAACCAAGGCTTTCTTGCATTAGTCAGAGGATATGAAAAAGGACTGTATGCTTCCATGCCCGAGAGAATAACCTCCATAATGCGCGGGGCACACTCACACGGCTCCCGGCCATGGAAGCAATAATCATTCCAAGGAAAATCAAAGATGTACTGCCTGAGGGCCTCCCAATCTGCAGCTCCAAAGTGCCACAGGCGGCGTTTCTTTGGAGGGTCCACAGGCTGTACTGGAGCAATAGGACAGGTTAAGGTAATAAGGTTATGGTCGGAGGAGCCCAACGGAGAGAAAAGATTAACAGTGTAAGCAGACGGATTAGTTGTTAGGAAAAGGTCAAGTATGTTGGAACTCTCTCCAAGGCGGTCAGGGACACAGGTCGGAAGCTGTACAAGCTGCTGTAGGTCATTAAGGATAGAAAAGATGTAGGCTTGTTCACCAGGTGGATCAGTGAAAGGAAAGGAGAGGAGAGCCAAAGGTGGTGGTGAACATTGAAATCTCCTAGAATGGAGATTTCAGAGAAAGGAGAAATGGATAGAATGTGTTCCATCGTAGAAGTAAAATAGTCAGAGAATTTTTGATAGTCAGTAGAATTAGGAGATAAGTAAACAGCACAGATATATTTAGTCAGAGAATGACAGAAGAGCTGAAGCCAGAGAGTAGAGAATTCAGAAGAATCAAGTTCAGGAACACGAGAGCAAGATAGATCGTTGCGTACATATACACAACAGCCACCTTTGGCTTTGAAATGAGAATAGGGAAAGTAGGAGAATACAGAAAAGGGTTTGCTGTCAGTTGTCTCAGACAGCTAAGTCTCAGAGAGAAAGAGAAGGTGAGGTTTAGAGGAGAAGAAGAGGTGGTGCTCAACAGAGCGAAAGTTAGAGGAAAGGCCGCGAATGTTACAGAAATGAAGAAGGAGTGAGTCAGACAGTGGTTCCAGGCAGCTCCGAGAGTTGTCACCGGGAGAGGGGCGGATGGTGGGGGGATTTATGATCCCCCCCCCGGGGACTCCGAGTCACGATTTCCAGTAGCCATTTTTAAAAAATTTGAAAAGGAAGTGTAGTGTGTAGCGTGATGTAGTTTGGTGTTGACAGTTAGAGAAACTTGTATTGGAGAGCATGCTGGTCTACTCTCTGTGTTACTGAGACACTGAAAAAGTTCAGCAAAGGGGGATGGTCAGGAACAAGTCCTGAGGGCTGATGAAACGGGAGCTCCAGCTCTCCCTGTCATCAGCTTTCCATCCTCCTTGGGAGTACTGCCCTGCTCGACTGGTGCTACAGTCTACTCCTACAAGGATGGGGTTGTAAAGGAGGTGCAAGGTAGGGCAGTGGATGTGGGGGTGGCTCTAATGAATGAGAGCGAGATGTGGAAGATTCCGGTGTTGTTGTTTGCTGATGATACAGTATTGTTGAGTGAAGATGAAGGGAAGTTGCAAGGTTTGGTGAATGAATTTGGGACAGTGTGTAAGAAGAGTAAACAAGAGTAAAGTTCTGGTGTTTGAGAGGAATGAAGTCACAGAATGCAGAGTGAGGTTGGATGGTGAGGATATGGAGAATGTGAGTGCATTCAAGTACTTGGGCAGTGTGATGAGTAAGGATGGAAGTTTTGAGGATGAAATACTTGAAAGGGTACAGCAGGGAAGGAAGGTTGTTGGTGATGAGAAATAGGGATGTGAGTATGGAAGTCAAGAAGTCACTGTATGATAGTATTGTGATCCCTACCCTGACGTATGGAAGCAAGGCATGGACCTTGTTAGAGGGGAACAAGTCAAGAGTGAGAGCAGTGGAAATGGGTTACTTGAGAGGGGCATGTGGAGTGACATGGAGGGACAGGTTGACGAATGAAGTGAAGGAACGTTGTGGGGTGGATGTGGATGTGGTTGAGAAGATTAGGAGAAATACACTGAGGTGGTTTGGACATGTGAAGGGAATGGAGAATGAAACTCTGACTAAGAGGTGTATGCAGGTGGGGTGGAGGGAGGGAAAGGCCGAGAATGAGGTGGAGGGATGGAGTTGAGAGGTATATGAGGGAGGGGGGAATGAGCTGGAGGGAGGGTAGGCAAATGGTGGGTGACAGAGCGACTTGGAGGCGTTTTGTCTGCGGCCACCCTTTGCGGGATTAGGGCATCAGGCTATAGATAGATAGATAGATAGACCTATATTACTACATGTGACAGGCCTGTGTAATGTGAAGACCTATCGCATAACAATTTATCATGTAACAAGGGCAGTGGCCGGATCGGTAGAGAGTTGGCCTGCAGTCCTAATGGACCCAGGTTCGAATCCCCACTGAGGCAGGGAACAGTTTAAGGATTTGAATTCTTGAAAAGCAGACTTTACTGATCTACCAGACGACCCGCCGACATGTCGTAAAAGTACCCCCGCTAATACCAATACACCAGTCCTGTATGAGACAGCCCTAGCATGTATTCAATACGGACGGTGGGTGTTAGCGCCGTAGTGGTGACATGTGGAGGTGCATGGATGTAGGAGGACTACTGGGCCTTGATAAAGGGCTGTAAAGCCTATGCCCAGAGTTGGTCACATAAAAAAAAATATATATATATATATAGCATGGATTCAATGTGGCTAGGGAGGGTGACCTCAACCACAAAACCTAAAATGCCCCCAAAAAACCACTGCCACACACCTGTAGTCTGTCCTGTGCCAGTACGAGTCGTCCCCCCCCAAAGGCTGGGGGACAGTTGGAGGGCCTAGATGATACTCTACACAAAGGTATGGTATCACTTGACTTAATATCACATACTGCACTACTTGTTAAGCACTTACACTGTTATTTGATAACAGCAATGGTGTTTCAGTGGCCTTTCATTCACAAAATGACATGAAAGGCAGACGATCACAGCAAATGTAGGCGGTGGCTCGATCGGCAGAGAGTTAGCTTGCTGTCCTAACGGACCCAGGTTCAAATCCTCGCTGGGGCAGAGAACAGTTTGAGGATTTGAATTTCGTTAAATTAAGCTTTACTGATCTACCAGAAGACCAGCCGACATGTTGTAAAAATATCCCCGCTAATACCAGCACACCGGTCCTGTATGAGACAGTCCTAGCCTGTATTCAATATGGACGGTGGGTGTTAGCACCAAGGTGGTGACATGTAAAGGTGTATGGTATGTAGGAGGACTGCTGGGCCTTGATAGCAGGCTATGAAGCCTATGCCCAGAGTTGGACACATAAAAAAAAAAAAAAAAATGTAAACACTGGGTGGCCATCTTGCCTCACTCAGCTGACTGGAGGCCCATCCAAAGGGAGGGTGGTTATGTAAAGTTGATACAATTTCCAAGGCAAAAGTTTCAGTATTCACATACAAAAAGGTATCACTTCACTTACTGTAATATCACACACTGCACTATTTGTTAAGCACTTGCATTGCTACTCGGCGATAGCAATGGTATTTCAGTGGAATTTCACACACAAAATGAAACAAAAGGCGGACAATCACAGTGAATGTAAACTCTGGGAAGCAATCTTGCCCATCAAAGGAAGGGTGGTTACATAAGGTTGACATGATTTCCAAGTCACAAATTTCAGTCATTCACCCACAAAAAGGTATCACATCACTAATATTACAATGTGCACTATTTGTTGCATCTGCACTATTATTTGGTGACAGTAATGGTATTTCAGTGGCTTTTCATGCACAAAATAGAACAAAAGGACGACAATCACAGTGAATGTAAACACTGGGTGACCATTTTGGCTAGCATGCATCACTGCATTCACACAAGATCCTCAGAGGTGGCCAATGAAAATATCATTCCAGCAAAATCTCTACCAATTTCTTAATGTAAAAAAAAAAAAAGTATAAATATTCAATGATCGTTCTAGTGATTTATGACATAATGAATACTGTAGTTGTTTAATAAGAGCAGGCTAAATACCCTTTTCATGTGACAAGGCTAATGGTCTACTGTAACCCAGAAACCAATGTACAACACTGGGTGGTAACTATATAATCATATCACAGGGTGAAGTGGAGCCTACTATGGTGCCCCTGTTAACTAGGTATAGATGCAACTGTTGCATCCACCAAGAAACCAAACCTTCAAACTTTCTCTGTGCCTTGCTGTTTCTGTATGGTAAAGTGCTGTCAACCTCAAGGAAATATCAGTTTACTATATGGGGCAGCTCTGCAGGGGCAGCTGCTTGCCTGTGGTTGATGGGTCTGATCAGCCAGACAGACTGAGGCTGATCAACAACAACTCTAATTGACCAAAAATCGCCATCTCTTCACCTTGAATACAGAGTTGAAACAACATATTAATACAAAACTAATATGCTTGTCACAAAGAAGTTATGAGAAGGAAGAAGAGGCACAGTATCGTCTTAGTCTGCCATTAAGCTTTGTGAAGTAAGTTCCAAGAGGACCAAAATCTGGGCCACAATACAGTGCAGCCTCGTTATGATGCCTCATCATGTGATAAATTGTTACAATGATAATTAAAAAGTTATACCCTGTCTCAGTATGTTAAAAAATCAATCACAATTTCTCTATGACGATTTTAGACTTGGGCGGATGCAGTGAAGCACACAAGCCCAAATGGTCGCCCAGTGTTTAAATTGGCTGTGATCACTGCCTTTCTATTTTGTGGATGAAAGACAACTGAAACACCACTGTTATCACCAAATAACAATGCAAGTGCTTAACAAATAAAGCAGCATGCAATATTAAGTGAAATGATACTTTTTTGTGTGTGAAATACTGAAACATGACTTGGGAATCACGTCAACCTTACGTAACCACCATCCCTTTTATGGACGCCTACTCTGCTAGGTCAAGATGCCCGCTTAGTGTTTACACTGGCTGTGATCATTGCCTTTCGTTTTATTTTGTGCATCAAAGGTCACTGAAACACCATTGTTATTGCCAAATAACAGTGCAAGTGCTTAACAAATACATGAATACCCCTCTATATGATCCCCATTTCTGCAATACACCGCCTTTGTGATGTTAAAAAAATTAACACCCTTCCCCATCTATTGATGGCCAGCTCTTGGTTATCTGGTGGATTTTGATCTTATTTTTATTTTTTTATTTTTTTAACTTCGCATGTTAGGTGGACACCTGTGCCCAGCTAGACGGCCAACACCATTTACATGTGTAGAACCAATCATGCATCGCTGCAGTGGCGCAACCATCACTGTCTTGTGGCGAGGGCTCCCACGCTCCTGAGCAACCTTCTTCCAGTCTCTGTGACTGAGTGAAGATCTCCCTTATGCCTGCCTAAGCTACATCGTGTTACAGCACCATCTTGCATTGCAACGTATCGTTGTTGATCATAACTGTGTTCCTGTCAGCAAAGTGTGATTTGCAGTAATGCTAAATGAGGTACATGTGGCGAGTAATGAGAAGGGTGGGTGGTGAACTGAATGAACGGAAGGCAATGATTGGTTTGGTGTGTGTAGATGATAGGAGAAGAAGGTGTGTACTGGATGAAAGAGCATAATAGAGGCTGGGGGAGTGGACTTTCTGACCATCACTTGGCGATGGTGAGAAACAAGGTTAAAATAAAATGGAGGAATAGAAGAAGGAAAGGACAGGCAGAAGTAGTTCATAAAAGGAGGGTGGAAAGGTTACAAGAGGATGGAAAAAGCAGAATATAAGAGAGAAGTGGAGGAATGATTGGGTAAATATGGACTGCGGCAGATGAGGGATATGGAAGGTATGTGCAAGATATTTACAGAAGAAATCTGTGCAGCATGTGAGGTGGTGTTTGGGATGAAGAGAAGATGAAAAGGGGTGCAAGGAACACCATGTTGGAATGAAGAGGTGAGACAGGCTGTGGCACAAAAGAAGAAAGCATATAGTGAGTGCATGAGACACAGGGGTGTGGAAAAAGTTGAAAGACAAAAGAGGGAGTTATATGTACTGTATAGAGGAAAAGAGAGGTGAAAAATTAGTAAGAGAGAGTACAAAGAGAGTAGATGAGGAATTTGGGAGAAATTTGAGTGTAAAGTGGAAGGATTGTAAGAAAATGTTCAGGAAAGAGGTAAAGAGAGAGTGAGAGGGTGTCAAAGAAGTTAGTCGGGGAGTGAAGGATAAAAATGGTAGATGACTGGTGGAGTTTTCGTTTTCGTTTTTGAAGGCTCCAACATACTTGCATGTGTTGGCCTTGGTCACCTAATGGCAGCTCTCCATGCTGCTTGATCTATGGCAGCCTCCCTGTTCAGTCCCTTAACCCTGAGGTCACACTTAGTGACCTCGTCCCACGTCTTTCTCGGTCTACCCCTAGCAGCTCCACCCCCAATATTAACCCTTTCGCGCATGGGACCGTAATTTGCGTTTCATGTGGTGTGGTGTGCCAAAGCACAGGACCTCAAATCGCGTGAAAACGCGAAAAAAAATTAACCAAAAAATAAGTTTTTGGTCGATTTGCGTCAAATTTTGTAGCGTTCTAGCAGCCACTTGTCTCTCCCGAGGTAAGACTTTGGCAACACTGCAATGGCTCATATGTGCCTGTACATAGCAATAGAATCTCAGTGCTCCACTAGCAGCCAGACAGCAGGGTCGTGCTGTGTTTAGTTGTCCCTTTAAATCCGCCATTTTGCCCCTCCCACCCGAGGCTGAAGCAATTATTGAAATACAGTATTGTGATTGTACAGTGTTTTTGACTATACTGTGAAGTGATTGTGTCTACTGAATATAGATAAATTTTTTATAAAGCATTAGGGCCCATCATCAGCCATTAGGCCTAGAGGCAGGAATCTGGTTTGTTACAGCGGGGTTTCCACTCACCCTGCCCGTAAAATGATGTATTTTACCCTTATAATGAAGCCATTACTTATATCTGTGAAACATATAGTGCCTGGATTAGTGAAATAACTGACCTACCATAGCAGGCATTATGTTATGCCATAGAGATAGATAGACATATGCATTAGTTGCTAAGGGAGCAGGCGCACTCGTATGCTATACAGTAAGCAAGGGAATAACAGAGGAGGCTGGGATGGGATCATGTGATAGTGTTTTATATTGCATATGGTTCAGTGTGAAATATACGTATAAAATAGTGCAGCGAATGTTCACTGAGAAATATTGCGTGCATTGACTGACAGCGGAAAGTTACGTAATGATCAGAGACAAGAAAATACACCACACAGCGACACATGTATGACATTATATACGTATGTCGTGCAGCGAATGTTCATGGAGAAATCTACTGTGTGCATCACATGTGTTAGGCAAATGTGGTGCAAGGAACAGAGAATACACCACACACACACACACATACACACACACATGCATACACACACACATACACACTCACACTCACTCCCGCACCCACACACACACACAGCTCACACACTACCTAACTCATTTTCAATTCCTTCAAGTTCCTGCCAGCAGCTCAACACCTCTGGAACAAGTGAGTTATCCATATTTTGTTGATTTGTATATTGACCTATTTCTACATTTCTATATTTTTTTCACAAATAAGTATTGTTTTTTACATATACACATATGAGATGGAAGAAAGTTCAGCTTCAGTATTAGTACCTAGCAAAAAGACTAGTGGTCATGTTGAGTTTCTGAGAGCACTATCAAAGAGCTTATGATATTTTGCGTGTATAATTAGAGTTAAAAAAATAATAATAATAATAATAAAACCTAACGAGCGAAAATATGTAAGCATTTGTGAGGCAGGAAAATTGAGTGTTTTTATCTCGCTTGCGGGTGAGGAAGAGTGTTCTATCTTTGTCATCCATTTACTCCAAAATTATTGAACGTATCGATTTCCTCTAAGAACCATGATAAAGATCAGTGAATTTGATGTATGTACAGGACATAACTATTCAATTTCTCTAATGAAAAGTTGTGGTTATGTAGACGGTTGTTGTGCGCATGACGAAAGTGCACCGCTGCCGTGAATACCCTGTAGTTTTTTGCGATTTACTCGGAAACTATGAGGCGTATCAAAACAAAAAGGTGTCAGGAGAAAGCTTATGAAATTCTACATAAGATTATGTAATAAAAACATAAGGTGTGCAAGAAAACTTCTGCAGTATACCTCCCTGAACAAAAATCAACTTTTTTTACAAAAATGGCTTTTAGATTTTGGCTATTTTCTCGAAAACTACAAATCGCATCACAACCGGACATGCCTCATTAGAAAGCCAATAAAATTCTCTATCAAAACTTATAATAACATTTTTCTGTATGATGGAAAACACTCGAATGACGATGTTGGGAAGTGAGATCAATGTTGAAAAATGTTTATTCACGGTGGCCTAATGTACTTTTATTCGTATTTTTCTGGTTTTTCTTTTGGCTTATCAGCCAGAACAAACATTGGCGAATAAGATGATGTGAGTTTCAGAGCAATATTTAGAGGTTTAGGTTGCGAAAATAAGGCAAGAATACGTGCAATTTGTATCAGGCGGGCAGCCTGGTGGCGGGCTTGGACAAGTAAAATTGTGAACCGAGAAACTTAACCCTTTCGCGCACGGTAAGTTTTATTAAGTTTTATGGCTCACGATTTTACTCCCCCGCGTTCCGCTGGCAGCCCGCGGTACGCAAATTACATGTATTCTCACCTCATTTTTGCCACCCAAACCTCAAAATGTTGCCCTGAAACTCACATCATCTTATTCGCCGATGTTTGTTCTAGCTGATAAGTCAAAAGAAAAACCAGAAAAATACGAATAAAAGTACACTAGGCCGCCGTGAATAAACATTTTGGAACGTTGATCTCACTTCCCAACATCGTCGTTCGAGTGTTTTCCATCATACAGAAAAATGTTATCATAAGTTTTGATAGAGAATTTCATTGGCCTTCTAATGAGGTATGTCCGGTTGTGATGCGATTTGTAGTTTTCGAGAAAACAACCAAAAACTAAAAGCCATTTTTGTAAAAAAAAATTGATTTTTGTTCACAAAGGTATACTGCAGAAGTTTTCTCGCACACCTTATGTTTTTATTACAAAATCTTATGTAGAATTTCATAAGCTTTCTCCTGAAACCTTTTTTTTATACGCCTCATAATTTCCGAATAAATCGCAAAAAACTACAGGGTACTCGCGGCAGCGGTGCACTTTCGTCATGCGCGCACAATAACCGCCTACGTAACCACAACTTTTCATTAGAGAAATTACATAGTTATGTCCTGTACATTCGTAGAATTCACTGACCTTTATCATGGTTCTTACAGGAAATCAATACGTTCAATAATTTTGGAGTAAATGGACGACAAAGATAGAACACTCTTCCTCGCCCGCAAGTGAGATAAAAATGCTCAGGCTGGTAGTATTAAACTACCTCTTCGCACGAACAACCTCTTTGTCGCTCCAGCTGTAGTTTTAAAGCGAAGAGGTTCCTTGTGCGGCGCGCGAAGAGGTCTTTCGGGGTTAAAAGTACCGGAATGTGAAGCAGGAGCATCACCCGCCTCTTCCCAAATATCTTCGTATCTTTTTTTATACTGATACCATATTCATGTAAGTAGTTAGTAACTTAACATTCACGAAATGCATTTGCAATTTTTTAAAATGTTTCTTATCATTTCTTTTGTGTGATACTGTCTTTATTTATAGCTTTTTAGGAGACTGGTGTTACCTGTTTATGATCAAACTACTGCTGCATGCACATAGCCCAGTCGTTGACTTCAATGACTTCTACCATTCCCAAGTTACCTGTGTCTCATACGGTGGTGATCCAGGCAACTTCACTGCTTATTTCCAAGAGTGCTTTATCTAACACATTTGTACACCATTCTGCTTTTCATTAGTGTTCAGAAAGGTATAATTTAAGGCTGTGGTTAGATTACTGCCATCGCTGCTAAATTCTAGTTGTCGTAATCCTAATCACTTCCCTTTTACCGTAGCCATAACTTAACCTAAATAACTTAGGCTATTTCTAACATAAAGGAAAAAAAAAAAATTACTGCTAAATTCTAGCAGTTTAAGCTGAACTGTAGCAGTATTAACCAAACCTAACCTAATCTGACCTGACCTAACCTAACCTATTTCTAACCCAACTGAACCACCAAACAAAACAGCTAAATTCTAGCTGCCATAATCCCAACCGTGGTTAGGATTACTGAAGTCGCCGCTTAATTCTGCCATAATCCTAATCTCGGCCTTAAATTATTCCACGTGCTTACCTTTCTGAAGGCAGTAGTGAAAAGTGGAATGGTGAACAAGTCTGTTAGATAATCTGACCTGACCTAACCTAACCTATTTCTAACCCAACTGAACCACCAAACAAAACCGCTAACTTCTAGCTCCCGTAATCCTAACCACCGCTAGGCCCCTTCTCAAGTATTAAAGTATCAGATATTAGAACTATTTCCTACCATTGGACTGATTCGGAGACATTGTTTAGCAGATTTAGCACATTATTTTCGCAATGTATCACACGAGAGAGTAAACATAAAACAGATGACCGCAAACTTGCGTTCCTCCGGCATACCAATCTTACGATTTCTCTCCCAGAGAGCACCTCCGCAGCATACCAACCCTTCCGTAGTCTCCCTCTGGGAAGAGGCTGATCGGCCTGGGTTTAAAGGTACCAAACTGCGAAGAGCCTCTTCACAAAGATTCTTCACGGGAAGAGGAAGAGGTTGTTTTAATACTACCAGCCTCAATTTCCCTGCCTCACGAATACTGTACTTACATATTTTCGCTCGTTACGTTTAATTATCATTATTATTTTTTACTCAAATTATACACGTGAAATATCATAAGCTCTTTGATAGTGCTCTCAGTACCTCGACATTTCCACTAGTCTTTTTGCTAGGTACTGATACTAAAGCTGAACTTTCTTCCATCTCATATGTGTATATGTAAAAAACAATACTTATTTGTGGAAAAAATATAGAAATGTAGAACCTGGTCAATGTACAAATACACAACATATGGATAACTCACTTGCTCCAGAGGTATTGAGCTGCTGGCAGGAACTTGAAAGAACTGAAAATGAGTTAGGTAGTGTGTGTGTGTGTGTGTGTGTGTGTGTGTGTGTGTGTGTGTGTGTGTGTGGCGTATTCTCTGTTCCTTGCACCACGTTTGCCTAACACATGCGATGGACACAATAGATTTCTCCACGAACATTCGCTGCACGACATACGTATATAATGTTACAGTAATCCCTCCAATATCCGTCGTAATAGAGCCAAAAGCATGTCCGAATATTGGT
>JAGKTI010001607.1:35779-67937 GCA_018397915.1 Birgus latro | reverse complement strand
ACTTTGGCGAAAGCTTTGTCATTGCACTTGACATCTCAAAGGCTTTCGATCGAGTCTGGCATAAATCTTTAATTTCCAAACTGCCCTCCTACGGTTTCTATCCTTCTATCTGTGCCTTCATCTCTAGCTTCCTTTCTGGTCGTTCTATAGCCGCTGTTGTAGACGGCCATCGTTCCTCTCCTAGACCTATCAACAGTGGTGTTCCTCAGGGTTCTGTCCTATCACCTACTCTCTTCCTTTTATTCATCAATGACCTTCTAAGCTGTACATCTAACCCTATCCACTCATATGCTGATGATTCCACCCTTCATCTTTCCATTCGGTTCCTGCAACGTCCATCTCAGCAGTTACTTCAACAAAAAAGGGATGAGGCTATGGCACACCTAATTTCTGACTTGGCTCGTATCTCTGATTGGGGTAAAAAAAATCTATTTATTTTTAATGCATCAAAAACTCAGTTCTTAAACTTATCAACCCGACAAAATCTTCCTCAGGATTACCCACTAATGTTTAATAATGAACAGTTATGTCCTGCATCATACTTGAACATGCATGGGGTTTCATTCTCTTGGGATTTGTCTTGGAAAGAACATATTACATCTCTTGTGAAATCTGCTTCCAAAAAATTAGGTGTGCTATGCCGATTCCAAACTTTCTTTACTCCTGCACAGTTGTTGACCTTGTACACCGGTTTTATTCGCCCGTGTATGGAGTACAACTCTCATGTGTGGGGAGGCTCCCCACATGCAGCTCTTCTCAATGGGGTGGAGTCAAAGGTTTTTCGTCTCATTAACTCTCCTCCTCTTACTGATTCCCTTCAACCTTTGTCTCTTCGCCGCACTGTTGCAACTTTATCTCTCTTCTATCGCTACTTCAATGGTCACTGTTCCTCTGAACTGTCTGCTTGCATCCCTCCACCTCTTCGACAGGCATGTAGTACCCGTCCAGCAACAAACTCTCATCCCTCTTCTGTCCAGCTCTCTAATGCAAGAGTTAACCATTACTCCCAGTCCTTCATTTATGCAACTGGTCAACTCTGGAACTGTCTTCCTCTGTCTGTATTTCCTACTTCCTATGATCTCTAGTCTTTCAAACGCAGTGTGTCCAGGCATCTCGAATTGAATGGATCTTGAATTTGGCTCTCTTTTGTATTGTTTTTACTTTTTCTTGGAAGGAACAGTTGCAGGCCTGTGGCCTTTGGTTCCTTCTTCCTTGCATAAAAAAATAAAAAAAACTTGAGAATCACCACCACTTATCACCATCACTTTCCACAACGTTTTTTTTTAATAACTGGAATCACATCACTTCACTCCACTAGTACATATCAGTAAATTCCCGTGTGGTCTAGTGACGATCATCACACACATGATGAAGAAGGTGAAAAGCAGTATCAAGCACTGCAGGAGGTAGGGTATCACCACAAAAGCAATCACTTCGGCCGCCATTTTCGGAGTTGTTCATGAGGCAGTAGCAGAGTGGGTAATGGCGACCGACAGAGGCGCCACGAGTGTAAACATAGCCGATCGGTGCGGGAGGGAAATTCAAACTGACGCGGTCCCAAAAAATCGAAAATTTTTCGATTTTTTTCGAATTTTTTGGCATTTTGGGGGTTGGGCAGCCCACAATATCCGAATAGTGAGTATGTCCGAGTATTGGACGTCCGAATAATAGAGGGATTACTTATGTGTCGCTGCGTGGCGTATTTTCTTGTCTCTGCTCATTACGTAACTTTCCACTGTCAGTCAATGCACGCAATATATCTTGGTGAACACTCGCTGCACTATTTTATACGTATATTTCATAGTGAACCATATACAATATACAACACTATCACATGATTCCATCCCAGACTCTTCTGTTATTCCCTTCCCTACTGTATGGCGTAAGAGACCGCCTGTTCCCTTAGCAACTAATGCATATGTCTATGTATCTCTATGGCATAACATAATACCTGCCATGGTAGGTCAGTTATTTCACTAATCCAGGCACTATATGTTTCACAGATATAAGTAATGGCTTCACTATAAGGGTAAAATACATCATTTTACGGGCAGGGTGAGTGGAAACCCCGCTATAACAAACCAGACTCTGCCTCTAGGCCTAACGGCTGATAACGGGCCCCAATGCTTTACAAACAATATATCTATGTTTAATAGACACAATCACTTCATAGTAAAGTCAAAAACACTGTACAATCACAAAATTTCAATAATGGCTTCAGCCTCGGGTGGGAGGAGGAAAATGGCAGATTTAGAGGGACAACACAACACAGAACGACCCTGGTGTCTGGCTGCTAGTGGAGCACTGAGATTCTATCACTACGTACAGGCACATACAAGTCATTGCAGTGTTGCCAAGGTCTTACCTCGGCAGAGACACGTGGCTGCTAGAACGCTACAAAATTTGACGCAAATTGACCGAAAACTTATTTTTTGGTTAATTTTTTTTCGCGTTTTCACGTGATTTGAGGTCCTGTACTTTGGCACACCAAACCACATGTAACGCAAATTGCGGTCCCGTGAGCGAAAGGGTTAATAAAATTTACTGTGCACCAAAGGGTTAACACTTATCACCTTCTGCACCCAATTATCATCCCGAATCCTCTCCACAAGCCCAAACCACCCCAATCCTCTCCACATGCCCAAACCATCTCAGTCTACCTGTCCTCATCACAACACCAATACACTCTAATCCCATCCTACCTCTCAACTCTTCCATTGTAAACCCAGCCCCCCCAGGCCTTGCACACAGGGATGCACTGCATATCCACCTAATCACTGCCATTTCTGTATGTTTGAGCCTGCAAATATCCTCTTCCTTTACTGACCAGGTCTCACTACCATACAGCATCACATTCCTAATACATGCTGCATATAAAGACCCCTTAGCAGGTAGGGAGAGTCCTCTCAGTGTCAGGAGAGGCAACAGCTCCCTGAACTTCTTCCAACCACTTCTCACCCTAGCCACTGAGCTAGCTCCAGCCCCACCTCCAGCACAAAACATGTCTCACAAATAACAAAACTCTTCCACACACTCAAGACACTCACCAGCAAGTTCAATCCTTTCACGCCTGACAATCTCCACCTGCTCTCCCCGACATGTCGCACACACAAAGTCAGCATTATCTCGCAGTCTGTCTCTAATACCACTACATCTCTTATGCACCCATTAATAACAAACACTGCAAAAGATGGAATTGCTTCCCACACCTTTGTGGCAAACTGCACATGGCCACTCTCCCTCTCCTCTGATTGTACCGCCACCAACCCTAAATATCATCACTTTTGTTTTATCTGCATTTACCCTTAGGCCCTTGTGCCCCATACTCCACTTCCTATATCTTACCTTCACCTCCCTTTCATTCTCTGCAATCAACACCAAATCATCAGCATACAACATCTCCCACTGGAGTCCACTTCTGAAGTCACGTGGGAGGGCTTCAAGTACCATGATAAACAACAAGGGACTCAAAACTGACCCCTGATGCACACCACCATTCACGGAAAACTCATCACTCAACTCTCCATTCACTCTTACCTGGGTGTGAGCACCCATATACATGGCCATAACCACCCTAACCAGCCACTCCTCCAACCCAAGCTTTCTCACTGCCCACTTCACCACCTCTCTATGGACTCTGTCAAAGGCCTTTTCCAAATCAACAAAAACAAAGTACAGTTCCCGTTTCTTTCCAATATATTTTTCCTGAAGCTGTCGAACAATGAATATGGCATCAGTGGTCCCCCTGCCTGGTATAAACCCAAACTGCATCTCATCAATATTCACTCTTCCTCTAAAAATACCTTCTAGAACTCTCTCCATTACCTTCATTATCTGATCTAAAAGCTTTATACCTCTATAATTTTGTCTTTCCAAGGCATCACCCCTCCCTTTGTATACATTTACAATTACACTTTCAGCCAATCATCTGGGACAATACACTCATATTTATCAGGTCAGTGACTAACCTCACCCCTATATTTCCTGAGGCCTTCAACATTTCGGCAGTCAACCAGACACACCTGCTGCCTCCCCCACCCACATTGTGCCTGTTGCCTCACTGACAGCAGCAGTGTCAATCAAAGGCCAAGGGCCAAACACTGGATCTGTGCTCCAAACCTTCCCTGTCCCAGTCAAACTCCTCATTCAACAGCTGGTTATAATGCTCTCTCCATGCATCTTTAATATCCCCACTGTTCACCACTACTCTTCCTTCATCATTCTTCACACACTGCTCACTTATAATATCCCGATTATCCCTCTTCACCTGATTTGCCACCTTAAATATCATATTTTTCCTTCCCACGTGATTTAGGTTAACAAGTAAAAGTCTCTGTGACTCAGACTTCGCCCTGTATACCTCACCTCTAGCCCTACGCTTGGCAGCCAAGTACTCCTCCCTGTTACCACCCTTCTTCCATTCCCGAAAAAGCCTTCTTTTCTCCATAACTGCAGCTTCTACACCCTCATCTCACCACCAAATTACTTTATGTGTTGGTGGGCCTCTTGTCCAACCGCATATTGCATCAGTAACTTTCACGAAGTTGTTCTTAAGGGCTCTGTACTGTTCATTAACACCTCTGTCTACAACTCCCTGTTCAGCCACCACTCTCCTCATCTCACCATAGAAGGAATCCTGTACTGCTTGGTTTTCCAGCTTCCATATTGTCCTCCTAGTTACATATCTCCTCTTTTTCATCACTCGTTCTTTAAGCACCATGTCACAAATCAATAGTTTGTGTTGCTGCACACACTCCTCACTTCCTATAGCATTAACATCCCTCACTAACCTCCTTGAACCCTCCTGACCAAAAAAAAAATTCTATCTGACTGCTATTTCCCCCAGACTCGTATGTAATCAACCTACTCTCTGTTTTACTAAAATGTGTGTTGCACACAGTCATGTTCATTGCCTCCCCAAACTCGAGTACAGTATTCTTTCCCCTTCCGCATTTCTTATACCACATGCACATCCCCCATGTACTCCTTCATAACCTTGAGCTGCTTGACCTACATGACCATTTAAGTCCACTCCCAAAACCATTATCTCATCATCCCCCATACCACCTACTACACGTATTAAGTCATCCCAAAATCTATCCTCATCCAAGCCTGCCTGTGGAGCACATGCCGATATGATTGCAATCATCATTTCACCGAACAAAATTTTCACTACCAATATCCTATTGCTTCCTCTTATAACATATTCCACCCATTTCTCTGCAACCAACACACCCACACCTCCATATCCATCTGTTCCCCCCTGCCAAAACAACTTATAGTAGCAATCCATCCCAACAATCTTTCTGGCTGATCCACCCCTGGACCGGACTTCCTGCAAACATGCCACATCCACCCACCTCCTACTGAATGCCTCAATGACTTCCCCTGCTCTTTCCCTCAAACTCCATACGTTCCATGAACCCACTCTCATCCCCCTGGGTGATTTAATGTCCTCAGGCTTGCTTTGAAGCTTATTCTTGTATTTAGTCAGAGTCAGCGATGATAAGGGGGAGTAAATAAACCACAGGCCCCACCCACTGCACAGTCCCAGGTCCAGGCAATGGAGAAGGGAGAAAAAGTGAGTAGATGGAAAGAATGCTTTAAGGAATTGTTGAACATAGAGAATGAAAGTAGTGCAAGTATAAATGGCTGGGAAATGGCTGAGAGACAGAAGGATGTGAGAAGAGTGTCACGAATTTTCTACATCGTGAAAAATTATGTATTGTAAATCGTGACCGAGTGATTTTGCGGGAACAACGAATAGTTCTGAAATGCAACAGATTTCACTCATTCTCTAAACCGTCCACTCGCGTACTTATATTCACATCAAGTTGTCAAAACTTTCGTCATTCTTTCGCGAGTGATTGTCTTTATGTACAGACAGTGCATTCCTCTGAGCGATAATTTCTGAATTGTCATTTCTTTGAACTTGCCTCCTCGGCTGTTATTTGGCCATGCCCTTTTCACACGTCCCTTACTTCGGACACTCAAAACACAGTCAGTTGTCAAGCGATAGTCTCAGAGTGTGGTATGCTGTGCGTAAGCTCGAGCGGGTCTCTTTTCTTAGCGATTTCAGGTCTCAGCTGTTTCAGCATGAATTCCAGAAGCTCCCACCAGCCTGGTGGTCGACTGTATTAGCGACGGTCTCATCCTTACCAATTAGTATTTTCTTTTGTTTTTCCTAGGCTTAAGGTTTTGGTTATTTAGCTATTTGTCAGAGTGTTTGAGTGAGTGCATTTCCCTTTCTATGATTTGAATTGATTCATGTAACGTACATTTATTTTCTTGTATTTAATAAATTTACAGTTCGTTTCTTGAACTTTGTTAAATGTAACAGGTGTGTTTGATTTCCCCACATATTTAGTACACTTTTGCTACTCCACGTTAGCACAACTCCTTATATTAATCACGACTGGCACTTAAGCCAGCTTTTGGTATTAATTCTTAAATCCGTTGTGCTAGCTAGGAGTTTGGCTCAGCCAAGATCCTGTTAATTATTATTATTATTATTTTTTGAATGTTAAGGGGAGAAACTAACTTTCTCAGAAGCCAACAGTACAGTAATACAGCCTACTTGAGCGTTTAGTCTCTGCTGTGTACTGTTGAGAAAGTCTATGAATTCTCGACTCTAGAGAATTGGCGAAGTAAGCCAGCATAAAAGTGAAAACGCCACTTAATTTCACGAGTCTATTCTATCGTAATAATCGACTCGATATTCATTCCTAGCACACATAGCTATACACTGTATACTTTGTTATACATTATTTCATTTTCCCCCTGACATCTGGCGACCTCATTCCAGGATATAAACTCCTACATTGAAATTAATACCGAATCACTCACTTACTCTTACTTAGGTAGACTGCTGCACACCAGCCAGCATATCAGTCTCAGTTTTCACTCAGTCTCAATCTGAGCATGATGGAATCCAGTACATATGTGCAGGAAGCCAAGGATATGGGGCTTACTAACCCCCAGGAAATTCAAGATTATGTCCTGTCGCGCTGCAATTATGAGCAGCATCGCGAGAATGCCGCCCGTGAAGAGCAGAAAATTCAGTGCGAACATGAAAAAGAACAATGTGAGTACGAGGAACGTCAGAAGGAGTGCGTGAAACGAGAGCGAGAACAGGCACACTAGCGTGCCGAGCGCGAGGCACGTGAAAAACACGAGCTTGAAGTGCTGAAGCTGAAGCGAGACTCTTTGGCTTCAGGCACATCGGGTGCAGCTAATCCAAGCTCCACTACTGCTCTCTCAGCACCTTTTCTAGCAACTCCACATCTCAAGCTTCCTTCTTACAAGGAAGGCGAGCGAATCAAGCCATTCATAGCTCGTTTCGAAGACATGGCACGGTTGTACGATCTGGATGAGGCAGCTAACCAGCTTCAGTTCCTTAGCTTGTCTGAGGGCCCTGCCCTCGACATTCTCCACAGAATTCGCGGAGATAATCTCACGTACGAGATGATGAAGACCGCACTCATCAAAGCGTATGGTCTGACCATTGATCACGCTGGGAATCAGTTCATGAAGGTGCGTCTCCAGGAAAAGCAGACAGCTGTTCAGTTCCTTGACCGTCTCACGGCATACTTAGGCGAGTGGATGGAGAAGGACGAGACTCCCAGCACGCGAGAGAGAATAATCGACCTTGTGCTGCGCACACAGCTGGAAAAGTCATGGCCTGCTGAGCTTATGGCCCAGCTCAAGATGTGCAAAGTGAAGGATGCAAACCAAATGGTGGAAATGGGTGATGCTTTCTTTACTGCGTACGGGTACCAAACTCGTAGGCAACAGCCAACAGCCATGGAATAAGAAAGATACTGCTAAGTCTGGTAAGCAATTGCAGACTGAACCCCAGCATCAAGGCCGTTTTCAGAATAATGGCCAAGGTCCAAACAAATTGCAGAAGGACCAGGGGAAGAATACACAGAAACCTGACTGGAAGAGGTACAAGCAGTACCCTAACCAGCAGCAGTACCCTAAGCAGCAGCAGTATCAGCCATGCAATCGACAACCGGGACAAACCTTTTCAGCATCAGCCCCAGTGTATCGGAGGCAGGAGGCAAACGCAGCCTCCATTCCCCAACAGGCGCACGATGGTGCCGTCCCCACCAGCACAGGTCCTCCTTCACAGTTCACTAGTCCCCCTCAGATGGTGAACTCTCCTCCACAGGCCATCAGTGCTCCTGCTCCCCAGATGGTGAGTACAACTCCTCATGCACCTAGTTCGGGTACGACCCCTAAGGCATATAGTCCTGTCACGTTTGAAGAATTGAGTGCCATGCAGCCTTATCAATGGCTGGCCGCTTCCTCAACAGGCCCTCCAACAGGTAACAGTGCCTTCCTTGTTCAGCCAGGGTTTGTGGGAGGTGTTTCTGTAAACATTCTGAGAGACAATGGTTCCTCAGGTTGCACTGTCAGGCAGAGTCCTGTTCGTCTTGAAGAATATACAGGCAGGCAGATCCAAGCTCAGATTATTGACGGATCAGTGAGATTGTTCCCTGAGGCACGTATCCAGGTAGCATCTCCCTTTTACACAGGCTCAACAGTTGCAGTTGCCATGCAAGAACCTATGTTTGATCTCATTATAGGTAATATACCAGGTGCCAAGTTTAGTTGCACAATAGATGTCACTACTCAGACCTCAGCTGCAGTAACATGAGCCATGGCCAAGGCTCCAAATTGTGTCACCCCGGGGGCCATCGCATTGCCGCAAGATCTGATTTGTAGTCAAGATGTTGTCCAAGAACAACAATCTGACCCGACACTTGCTGTTGTGCGGAAGAAACAAAAGGGTAAAGTGACCAAGTATTCACGGGGTGGACGAGCCAGGTTCCTTGGTAAACAAGGACGGCTCTACCGTGAGTCACGAACACTCAAGGGAGAGGTTCGACTGCAGTTTGTCGTTCCCGCGAACTACCGCCAAGCAGTGTTAGAATGGGGTCATTGTTCAGCGTCAGTAGGTCATATGGACAAAAAGAAAACTGAAGGCCGTATCCATGCTGACTTTTTCTGGCCGGGAATGGGACAGGAAATAGACAGTTTTGTGAACTCCTGCAATTTATGACGACGTACAACCATTTGGAAAGCTTCCTTCCTGTGCCGTTTGAATCCACGCCCATAATCTCCGAGTCGTGTGAGAGAGAGGGCAGTGGTAATGTGGGTGCAGACCTGACATATCGCCCGTTGGCCCAACAGGACACAATATGTCTAGGGTCTGTACATACATATGTACCGTAGCTCATAAGCGCACAGTCATGGTGATCCCAACCGAGGACACCGATGACGAATGGGCAGTCGCGGCGATCTCAACCGCGGACACCGACGACAAGCCCTTATTAGTTGTAAGTGTAGGGCTTGTACATACTGTATGTACCGTAGGTTAAGGGGGAAGTTCGAGACCCTCGCAGAGGCAATCTGAGGCTGTGTTTGAATTACCTTGTGGTGGGTCTCGAGCTGTGGGCCTCTCTGAGGATTCCCAGAGAATACACAAAATCCACATGAGTGTTCACACCCATGTAGGGTGTTAAAATGTGATCAGCCCAAGTTTGCATAGAGATTCTCGACTTACCTTTATTAGTTATAAGTGCGTAGTCACGGCGATCCCAACTGAGGACACCGATGACAAACCGGCAGTCGCGGTGATCCCAACCGCGGACACTGATTACGAGCCCTTTGTAGAAATAAGTGTAGTTATAAGTGAGCAGTCATGGCGATCCCAACCGAGGACACCGATGACAAACGGGCAGTTGTGGTGATCCCAACCGCAGACACTGACGACGAGCCCTTTGTAATAGTAAGTATAGCTATAAGTGTGCAGTCACGGCGATCCCAACCGAGGACACCGATGACAAACGGACAGTCGCGGCGATCCCAACCAAGGACACCGACAACGAGCCCTTTATTAGCCATAAGTATAGGTTAAAAAGGGCAACTATTAAGGAAATAATGGCGACCTCTTATGTACGAAACTTGCTGTCAATTGATTTTCAGCTAAAGTGTACTTTCTGTTGTGTATGAATTGACTGCTGTGTGGAAATAATTGTAATTTAATACAAACTGTCACACTGACACTATTGATGCTCCACCTTGACTCATTCCACAAGTACAGTTGGTGGGTGAAGCAGATGTCCAGGTCCATTGATTGTCTCTGCTGCATGCTGCCGCCTCTTCTCCTCTGCCCTCATCACCTTTATTATTGCATTAATTTGTATTATTATTGCTTTACACGCAGGTACAGTTACACTACAACTGTTACACCTACACCGTGTAACACAAACACCACGCTACATAACAATTAGTTGTCAATGTAAATGTAGCGAACTTTCGCTCAGTTTGACCTGAGTACAGGATTTTTCACTGTTGTCTCGGAGTTTTTCCCTCAAGCTTGCTTCACTTAACGTAAATACGAGGTTTTTACGCTCATAGGCGACAGTGCTTTTCTCCTGTAGCAGGAAAGTACACACACCACAGTGTGAATCTTGAATCTTGTGTGACTGAGCTAGGGTGTATAAATATATAATGTTAAATTTTTCCAGGCAAAAATTTGATTTTCCAGAGGCGTAACGTCACGAATTTTCTACATCGTGAAATTATGTATTGTAAATCGTGACATCGAGTGATTTTGCGGGAGCGATGAATAGTTCTGAAATGGAACAGATTTCGCTCATTCTCTCAACCGTCCACTCGCGTACTTATATTCACATCAAATTGTCAAAACATTCGTCATTCTTTCGCGAGTGATTGTCTTTATGTACAGACAGTGCATTCCTCTGAGCGATAATTTCTGAATCGTCATTTCTTTGAACTTGCCTCCCCGGCCGTTATTTGGCCATGCCCTTTTCACACGTCCCTTACGTCGGACACTCAAAAACACAGTCAGTCATCAAGCGATGGTCTCAGAGTGTGATACGCTGTGCGTAAGCTCGAGCGGGTCTCTTTTCTTAGCGATTTCAGCATGAATTCCCGAAGCTCCCACCAGCCTGGTGGTCGACTGTATTAGCAACGGTCTCATCCATACCGATTAGTATTTTCTTTTGTTTTTCCTATGCTTAAGGTTTTGGTTATTTAGCTATTTGTCAGAGTGTTTGAGTGAGTACATTTTCCTTTTTTTTATTTAAATTGATTCAAGTAAAGTAAATTTATTTTCTTGTATTTAAAAAATTTACAGTTCGTTTCTTGAGCTTTGTTAAATGTAACAGTCGTGTTTGATTTCCCCACATGTTTAGTACACTTCTGCTACTCCACGTTAGCACAACTCCTTATATTAATCACGACTGGTACTTAGGCCAGCTTTTGGTATTAATTCTTAAATCCGTTGTGCTAGCTAGGAGTTTGGCTCAGCCAAGATTCTGTTTATTATTATTACTGTATTATTATTTTTTGAATGTTAAGGGGAGAAACTATCTTTCTCAGAGGCCAACAGTACAGTAATACAGCCTACTTGAGCATTTAGTCTCTGCTGTGTACTGTTGAGAAAGTCTATGAATTCTCGACTCTAGAGAATTGGCGAAGTAAGCCAGCGTAAAAGTGAAATCGCCACTTGATTTCACGAGTCTGTTCTCTCGTAATAATCGACTCGATAGTCATTCCTAGCACACATAGCTATACATTGTATACTTTGTTATACATTATTTCATTTTCCCCCTGACAAAGAGAGGAAGAAATCAGTAGGATGGAAGCTGTGGAAGCAATGAAGAAAGGCAAAATGGACAAAGCCCCAGGAAATGATTGAGTGTGTGGTGAAATGCTGAAGCATGGGGGAGAGATAGGAGTAAAATGATTGGAAGATGTGCAGATTGGCCTGGGAAGAAGGTATAGTCCCGGAGGACTGCAAGTCAGGTATAATTATTCCCTTGTACAATGGAAAAGGGGAAAAAGAAGTGTGTGGTAATCATAAGGGCATGTGTCTTCTTTGTGTAATAGGAAAAGTATGTGGTAGGATACTTATTGACAGAGTTAGGGAAATAACAGAGGAATTACTTGGAGAAGAGGAAGGTATTAGGAAGCGAGGAGGTTGTGTAGATCAGATATTCATTCTTAGGTCCTTAGTGGAATAGTTTCTACAGAAGGGAAAGAAGTTGTATGCAGCCTTCATGGATTTGGAGAATGCATGTGACAGGGTGGATAGACAAGGATTGTGGAAAGTATTAAGAATATACAGAGTAAATAGGAAATTGTTGAATGCCATGGAAGTATGTATGAAGGTGCTAAGGCTGCAGCACGTGTGGAAAGTGAACTGAGTGAATTTTTCTACTTGAAGGTTGGATTGAAGCAGGGATGTGTCATGTCTCCATGGTTGTGCAATCTGTATATGGATGGGATTATAAAAGAGATACAAGGTAGGGCAGTGGATGTTAGAGTGGCCCTAGTGAGAGAGGGCAGTGTTTGGAAACTCCCTGTACTGTTGTTTGCAGATGATACTGTGTTGTTTAGTGAAGAAGAAGGGGAGCTGCAAGGCTTGGTAGATGAGTTTGGGAGAGTGTGTAAGAAACGGAATCTAAAGGTGAATGTGGGGAAGAGTAAAGTGATGGTCTTCGAGAGAAGTGAAGCCAGAGTGTACAGTGAGATTGGATGGGAAGGAAATGGAGAATGTGAGTGAATTTAAGAACTTGGGCAGTGGGATGAGTAAGGATGGTAGTATGGAGGGTGAAGTGCTCGAAAGGGTACAGCAGGGAAGGAAGGTTGCTGGTTCATTGAAAGCAGTGATAAGAAACGGAGGTGAGCATAGAAGTGAAAAAGTTGTTACATGACATATTGTGATACCAACTCTGACATATGGAAGTGAAGCTTGGACCCTGTTGGAAGGACAGAAGTCAAGAGTGAGAGCAGTGGAAATGAGTTATTTGAGAGGAGCATGTGGAGTCACATGGAGAGACAGACTAACAAATGAGGAAGTGAAGGAGCGTTGTGGTGTGGTTGAGGATGTGATGGGAAGCGTTAGGAGAAACACGTTAAGGTGGTTTGGGCATGTGGAGAGGATGGAGAGTGAAAGATTGACGAGGAAAGTGTATGTGAGTGAGGTGGAGGGGGCGAGAGGGAGAGGGAGGCCGAGGATGAGATGGAGGGATGGAGTGGAGAGGTATATGAGAGAGGGGGGTGTGAGTTGGGAGCGTGGTAGTGAAATGGCAGGGGACAGAGTGACATGGAGGCGATTTGTTTGTGGCCACCCCGTTCGGGATTGAGGCATCTGGCAATAGATAGATAGATAGAACAAAGAAAAAACTACAAGTCAAAGAAATAAAAACAGATATACCCTCACAAGTACAACTGATTGCATTGGAGACTGACACATCTAAAAGAGAAATTAACTGCGGCAAATTTATACGTGCCACCCAAAACAAACACCTGGGAGAGAGATGAATATGAAGACCTGGCAGAATTATGAGTTTAAGAACATTACTACACAGAATGGAAGAGAAATCTTAAAGAATTATATTAACTGAGATTTCAATACAAATATAAATTGGAATACTCTAGATGTAAGAAGCTATAAAAGCTGTTGGGATCAAAAGCTCCTGGATCTTGTGCAGGAGTTTAACCTAACGCAGCATGTAAAGGAAAACACGAGAAAAAGAGAACTTGATGATCCATCAGTACTAGATCTTACACTTACTAGGCAAGAAAATGATACTGACAATATAATATATCACCCTCCATTTGGCAAAAGTGACCATGCAGTATTAAACTGCAACTTCAGGATTGCATATGACATAGTTACCAGTAATGACAGTTACAAAAACAGTCTAAACTACAAAAAGGGCAAACTATCATGACCTGAAGTACTTCTTAGAAACAGATTGGGAAAACGAGCTTAGAGGAAAAGATCTAAATATTATATACAGACAATTTTGTGATTTTTATGACACAGGAGTCTAAAATTACATCCCTCAGCACAATGAAACAGAAATGAAAATAAAGAAATGGTTTAATACACAATGTAAAAAATCAAAAGAAAAAAGAGACCTGCCATGGAATAGCTACAGAAGACAAAACAGTGAAAGGGCATAATAACAACTATAAACATATTACATCTCTTGTAAAATCTGCTTCCAAGAGATTAGGTGTGCTAAGCCAATTCTGTACTTTCTTTACCCCTGCACAGTTGCTGACCTTGTACACGGGTTTTATTCGCCCGTGTATGGAGTACAACTCTCATGTGTGGGGAGGCTCCCCACATGCAGCTCTTCTCAATAGGGTGGAGTCAAAGGCTTTTCGTCTCATTAACTCTCCTCTTACTGATTCCCTTCAACCATTGTCTCTTCGCTGCAATGCTGCATCTTTATCTCTCTTCTATCACTACTTCAATGGTCACTGTTCCTCTGAACTGTCTGCTTGCATCCCTCCACCTCTACGACGGGCACGTAGTACCCGTCTAGCAACAAACTCTCATCCCTTTTCTGTCCAACTCTCTAATGCAAGAGTTAACCGTTACTCCCAGTCTTTCATTTATGCAACTGGTCAACTCTGGAACTGTCTTCCTCTGTCTGTATTTCCTACTTCCTATGATCTCCAGTCTTTCAAACGCAGTGTGTCCAGGCATCTCGAATTGAACGGATCTTGAATTTGGCTCTCTTTTGTACTGTTTTTGCTTTTTCTTGGAAGGAACAGTATGCAGGCCCGTGGCCTTTGGTTCCTTCTTCCTTGCATAAAAAAAAAAAAAAAAACAGGCAAGAAATGATAATACTGTACAAAGATAAGGAGAAAGGCTCAAAGACAATTTGAGGAAGACATTATAAATAAAGTAGTGATCAACCTAAGTTATTTTACAGCTATATCCAAAGGAAACCACAGTTAAAGATAAAACACAGTCCGCTACGGATAAGGGGATCACCTATACACAAGAGAAAGATATATGTTAAGCACTAAAAAAAAACTTCCAATCAGTTTTTACAAAAGAAAATAACTTTCAAAGAGATGATATGGAACATGCATGCCCACACATATTACCAGATAGACAAATATCAGAAAAAAAAGTACAGGAAGAGTTAAGCAAATTAGACAAAGGAAAAGCATATGGTAGAGAAGAAATTTCACGATGGGTGCTACAAGAATGTGCAGAAGAGTTAAGCGGATCGTTTTGTTTCGTTTTTGAAGGCTCCAACATGCTTGCATGCATCAGCCTTGGTCACCTAATGGCAGCTCTCCATGCTGCTCGATCTTTGGCAGCCACCCTGTTCAGTCCCTTAACCCTGAGATCACACTTAATGACCTCGTCCCATGTCTTTCTTGGTCTACCCCTCCCAACCCCTCCCCAAATAACTTCTCACCCTCTGCACCCAATTATCATCCCCCATCCACTCCACATGTCCAAACCACCTCAGCCTACCTTTCCTCATCACAACACATATACACTCCAGTCCCATCCTACCTCTCAACTCTTCTATCGTAAACCCAGCCCCCCCAGGCCTTGCACGCAGGGATGCACTGCACATCCACCTAATCATTGTCATTTCTGTATGTTTAAGCCTGCGAAAATCCTCTTCCTTTACTGCCCAGGTCTCACTATCATACAGCATCACACTCCTGACAAATGCTACATACAAAGACCACTTAGCACGTAAAGAGAGTCCTCTCAATGTCAGGAGAGGCAGCAGCTCCCTGAACGTCTTCCAACCACTTCTCACACTAGCAACCAAGTTAGCTCCAGCACCACTTCTGGCACATAACATGTCTCCCAAATAAAAAATCTCTTCCACACACTCAAGAGACTCACCAGCATGTTCAATCCTTTCATGCCTAACAATCTCCACCTGCTCTCCCCGACACGCCACACACATAAAATCGGCATTATCTCACAGTCTACCTCTAATACCACTACATCTCTTGTGCACCCAATTATCACAAACACTGCACAAGATGCAACTGCTTCCCACACCTTTGTGGCAAACTGCACATGGCCACATTCCCTCTCCTCTGATTGTACTGCCACCAACCCTAGATATCATCACTTTTGTTTTATCTGCATTTACCCTTAAGCCCTTGTGCCCCATACCATCTCTTCAGTTCTTAAATCTTTCCTCCACCTCCTTTTCATTCTCTGCAATCAACACCAAATCATCAGCATACAACATCTCCCACAGAAGTCAATCTCTGAAGTCACGTGAGAGGGCTTCAAGTACCATGATAAACAACAAGGGACTCAAAACTGACCCCTGATGCACACCAACATTCACGGAAAACTCATCACTAAAAACTTCATCCACTCTTACCTGGGTGTGAGTACCCACGTACATGGCCATAACCACCCTAACCAGCCACTCCTCCAACCCGAGCTTTCTCATTGCCTACTTCACCATCTCTCTAGGGACTCTGACAAAGACCTTTTCCAAATCAACAAAAACAAAATACAATTCCCTTTTCTTTCCAATATATTTTTCCTGAAGCTGTTGAACAATGAATATGGCATCAGTGGGACTCCCATGGGAGAAGTTGTATGCCGATGATTTGGTGTTGACTGCAGAGAATGAAAAAGAAGCGGAGGGAAGATTTAAGTAGAGAGATGGTATGGGGTACAAGGGCTTAAGGGTAAATGCAGATAAAACAAAAGTGATGATATCTAGGGTTGGTGGCGGTACAATCAGAGGAGAGGGAGAGTGGCCATGTGCAGTTTGCAACAAGGGTGTGGGAAGTAATTCCATCTTGTGTAGTGTTTGTGATAAAGGGGTGCAGAAGAGATGTAGTGGTATTAGAGGCAGACTGTGAGATGATGCTGATTTCATGTGTGCGGCGTATCAGGAAGAGCAGGTGGAGATTGTTAGGCGTGAGAGGGTTGAACTTGCAGGTGAGTCTCTTGAGTGTGTGGAGGAGTTTCGTTATTTGGGAGACATGTTATGTGTCGGAGGTGGGGCTGGAGTTAGCTCGGTTGCTAGGGTGATAAGTTGTTGGAAGAAGTTCAGGGAGTTGTTGCCTCCCCTGACATTGAGAGGACTCCCCTTACATGCTAAGGGGTCTTTGTATGCAGCATGTGTTAGGAGAATGATGCTGTATGGTAGTGAGACCTGGGTAGTAAAGGAAGAGGATATTCGCAGGTTTAAACGTACAGAAATGACAATGATTAGGCGCATGTGCAGTGTGTCCCTGCGTGCAGGGCCTGGGGGGGCTGGGTTTACGATGGAAGAGTTGAGAGGTAGGATGGGACTGGAGTGTATTGGTGCTGTGATGAGGAGAGGTAGGCTGAGGTTGTTTGGACATGTGGAGAGGATGGGGGATGATAATTGAGTACAGAGGGTGAAAAGTGTTAATATTGGGGGAGGGGTTGGGAGGGGTAGACCGAGAAAGACATGGGACGAGGTCATTAAGTGTGACTTAAGGGTTAAGGGACTGAACAGGGAGGCTGCCAGGGATCAAGCAGCATGGAGAGCCACCATTAGGTGACCAAGGCCGACGCATGCAAGCATGTTGGAGCCTTCAAAAACGAAACGATACGAAACTCTTTCTCTAATCATACCATCTAGAACTCTCTACATTACTTTCATTATCTGATCTAAGAGCTTCATACAGTAAACCACTGATAAGCCGAACTATATGGGGCTCTATCCTGGTTCGAATGACCGAATTTTCCGGCTTACCGAATTTTCACCCCCCAAAATTGCTAAATTACCGAATTATCACCCCCCAAAATTGCTAAGACAATACCTATTACTTGTCCTTTCAACACTAAATTAAAGAAGCATATATAAATAAATTAGTTATGACAAAAAACAATATAGTGCATTTAATATACATTTAACCCCTTCAGTGCTGGGTGTATTTTCATTTTGTTCTTGCTGCCACCAGACAATTTTAGTCAGTGTAGGTTGGATCTGTGGAAGTGCTCGGGGTTGGTACAGCCTTCGTTAGCCCCTTCAGTATGTGAGTCCGGTCCTGAGTGCCATAAAATCGGCTGGAGGAAGCGTAAATAAAGCAGAAATAGACGTCACTGTACTGAAGTGGTTAATTGGTAGAAAATAATTCACAGAGGCAGTACCGACTGTCGGTAACGTGTGTTGGAGATGGATTTTCACCCCCCCAAATTGTAATTACAATACTTAATACATGTCTTCTTAACACTAAAGTAAAGGAGCATATACAGTGTATAAATTGATAAAGAAAGACAAAAAAGAAAGAATTCAGTGCACATAATTTGCCTTTCGTCAGAGGCAGAAGATCGTCGGCAGTTTGTTTTGTTTTGGAGACGGAGGTGGCGGAGGTGGTTTAACTCACAATTGAACGTAAACTCTAAAAAGTACCCAGTATTTATTTCACTCTATGTTAAGAACTAAACTTAAATGTAATCACTATAATAGACTACAGTGTAACACCTTTCGTTAGAAGCAGTAGATTTTTTGGCAGTTTGTTTTGTTTTGGAGACAGAGATGGTGGAGGTGGTTGAGTTCATACTGTAACGTAAATTCTAAACAGTACCCAGTATTTATTTCACTCTGTATTAAGAACTAAACTTAAATGTAATCACTGTAATAGACTGCAATGTAACACCTTTCATTAGAAGCAGGTGATTCTTCGAAGTTCGGCAGTTTGTTTTGTTTTGGAGACGGAGTTGGTGGAGGTGAGTTAGTTCATACTTTAACGTAAATTCTAAACAGTACCCAGTATTTATTTCACTCTATATTAAGAACTAAACTTAAATGTAATCACTCTAATAGACTGCAATGTAACACTTTCAGTAATAATAGTACTGACCTTTAATCATGATCACTACACTGTCACAAGCGCACATTTTTTTTTTTTTAGCTTCATTCCTTTACAACTAGAGGTGCCAGTATCACTTCTTTTAAGCTATGAACCTTCAATGGCAAGGCAGAAGGCAAAAGGAGAGCACTGTTCAGCACTAAATGACAGTAAGAATGGCGCAACTACCATCTCCAAAAGCAAGCAGCAGACTGGCGCCACGAATCTGCTTGGCGCCATTTCTCCCCCTACTTTCGCATTTCGGCCTACTTTCATACGTGGTCTCGATCTGAGTACGGCTAACTGAAGATTCCGGCTTCTCAAAGTTCGGCTTATCAAGGGTTTACAGTACTTCTGTAATTTCCCCTTTCCAGGGCATCACCCTTCCCTTTGTACACATTTACAATTACACTCTTCAGCCAATCATCTGGGACAACACACTCATATATAATCATATTTATCATGTCAGTGACTAACCTCATCCCAGGATCTCCTGAGGCCTTCAACATTTCAGTAGTCAACCCAGACACACCTGCCGCCTTCCCCACCCACATCCTGCCTATTGCCTCACTAACAGTAACAGCGCCAATCAAAGGCTAAGGGCCAAACACTGGATCTGCTGGCTCCAAACCTTCCCTATCTCAATCAAACTCCTCATTTAACAACCGGCTATAATGCTCTCTCCATGCATCTTTAATATCCCCACTGTTTACCACTACCCTTCCTTCATCATTCTTCACACACTGCTCACCTACAGTGTGCCGATTATCCCTCTTCACCTGATTTGCCACCTTAAAAATCGTATTTTTCCTATCCCCATGATTTAGATTATTAAGTAAAAGTCTCTGTGACTCAGACTTCGCCCTGTATACCTCTCCTCTAGCCCTATGCTTGGCAGCCAAATACTCCTCCCTGATACCACCCTTCTTCCATTCCCAGCCTTCTTTTCTCCTGAACTGTGGTTTCTACACTCTCATCCCACCACCAAGTTACTTTATGTGTTGGTGGGCCTCTTGTCCAACTGCATATTGCATCAGTAACTCCCAAGAGGTTGTACTTAAGGGCACTATACTGTTCATTAACGCCTCTATCTACGACTCTCTGTTCAGCCACCACTCTCCTCATCTCACTATAAAAGGCATCCCTTACTGATTGGTTTCCCAGCTTCCATATTTTCCTCCTAGGTACATATGTCCTCCTTCTCATCACTCGTTCTTTAAGCACCAGGTTACAAATCAATAGTTTGTGCTGCCTGATATCTGGAAGAAAGGAAACATTGTTCCTTTACTCAAAACAGGGAATAAACAGAATCCACTCAACTACCGATCAGTATCACTAACCAGTGTTGTAAGATACTAGAAAAGCTGATAAGAAAAGTGTGAGTAAACCATCTAGAAGAACAATGTATGATAACAGAGAGGTAGTTCTGTTTTAGAAAGGGAAAATCATGTTACTAATCAATTAAGCTACAATGACAGAGTTACAGAAATGTTACAGAAAAGGGAAGGATGGGGGGGTATTTATTTAGATTTCAAGAAAGCATCTGACAGAGTACTGCATCAAAGACTTTTATGGAAACTGTACCATTAACCCCTTAACCTCGGGTTGTCACTTTCGTGACAGTCGGGTGCAATGGATCATACCGCGGGGTGTCACTTGAGTGACTCTGTGTTATTTTAAATTTCCCCGGGCTTTAAGGTGGTGACTTGTATCATCTATCAGCACTGCCAATGTCCAACAATAGTCAGTGCTGCTAACGCCATCAGTATTCCCATCTATTGTTGACAATTTAGCCATTTTCCCCTGTTCTAGAATCCCCTCCCCACCTCCCCTCCATTACCCACTCGTGTCGTCTGCTCAGCCGCTGTGCACTAAGTAGATCTTCACCGAATTTTTCCACTGTTTTCATCCATTGAAATAAGCCCTATGCCCTATTCTTATACAAAACAATATATATATATAGTGTATATAAAAAATAAGGTAACTGATAGTGCCATACACCTGGAATTGGCTAATTATCACTTGGCAACATCCAACCTGCACTCGTTCGCTAATTTCCCATGTTTTTTCCCCCGTGAAATATGCAGTATGAGCTACTCTCGTAATATAAATGTATATAAGAAAGGAAGGGAGAAGCCTGAGTGATATTTATATTCACAAGGAACTACCTAATTTATTATGTATTGTCTAGATTTCCTATGACTTATTTCTTAGCATATACATTAGCAGCTGAAATTTTCAACTCTTGGCTACCGAGATACGATCAGTTCGTTCTCGTCCTTCATGGTGAAATGACACTCCTCCATTTCTGCCGCTTTTGTGCCTATTATAAAAGGCCCTGTGACCTCTACCCCTACTAAACATTGTGTGGGAAGCAGTAAAGGACAGTAGATAAATATAAGTGTAATAAATACTAGAAATAATATAGTGTGAGTGTGTATATGAGTAAGAAATGACAGAATACTAGCGGCGAATTAGCGCGAGTGGGAGGCTTGTACGCGCTCGTATTTTACATTGCTTTCACTGTTTTTTTTTTTTAGCATGGATTCCCAACTACTTGGAAATATTGAATAGTGTTTCTAGTGATAATATCTGGCAGTGGTATTCAGATTACGGGATGTTGGGAAGTGTAAAGTGGAGACTTAGTTACCCAACTTCAGAAGTCTCCATAAGTCCTACGGTAGTCGACGAGTGCTAAAAAAACATCCCACGAGAAAGCTGAAGAGATGTGCCATAAGCATATACAATTATAATATTCTAGAACTAATAACTGATTTTTGGCAAATATTTTTAAAAAGTCAGTCGGAGCGCGAATATCCCCGCAAGAATGGCCCGGCGCGCCTCCGACAACCCCACGGTGTAGGGGTTAAAAAGGTATCCAAGGCAACCTGTACTGTTGGATGCAGGATTTTCTTAGTAAAAGAGAAATAAAAACAGTATGAAGGGGAAATTACTCATCAAGGAGGGAAGGGACTAGAGGAGTTCCACAGGGCTTAGTGCTGGGACCAATTATGTTTTTAGTACTGTATATATAAATGACACAGACAGTAACACTGGAAATGGAAGCTATCTAAATATGTTTGCAGATGATGCAAAAATATAAAAGGAAAAGTACTAACACAGATTCTTGCAGAGAGTTACAAGAAGAATTAAATAAACTTCACAAATGGAGCAATAAATGGCAAATGGAATTTAATGTGGAGGCTGTGGCTCAATCGGTATAGAGGTGGCCTGCAGGCCTACCGGACCCAGGTTCAAATCCCCGCTGGGGCAGCGAACAGTTAAAGGATTTGAATTTAATAGTCAGACTTTACTGATCTACCAGAAGACCTGCCGACATGTCATAAAAATACCCCCGCTAATACCAGTACATCAGTCCTGTATGAGACAGCCCTAGCATGTATTCAATATGGACGGTGGGTGTTAGTGCCGAAGTGGTGACATGTAGAATTGCATGGTATGTAGGAGGACAACTGGGCCTTAGGAGCAGGCTGTGAAGCCTATGCTCAGAGTCAGATACACATTAAAAAAAATAAATAAATAAAAAAAAGAGAAGAAGAAGAAGAAAAAAAAAAGTCTGGTAAAAGTGAGAAAAGACCAGATTGGGATTATAAGTTAGGAAGATCAACCCCACACATATCAGAAAAGGAGAAGGACCAAGGATTGATTATCAATAACAGACAATCTCCGGTTGACCACATCAATGAAAAGGTACGTAACATGTATACACTGCTTGCTAATATGAGAACAGCATTTACATATATAAATGGAGACATGCTGAGAAAGATAATAACATCAATCATCAGACCAACCCTGGAGTATGCATCGGTAGTCTGGAATCCTCAACTCAAAAAACACATTGATAAAATTGAAAAAGTACAAAGGGCAGCTACAAGATGGGTACCAAGCATGAGGGTTCTAAGCTACAAAGATAGACTAGAAAAAGTTAAAATACCAACACTACAGGAGAGAAGGAAAAGAGGAGACATGATTTTGCTATATAAATGCATCTCAGGGAAAGAGAAAATTGGCATAAATGAATATATAATGTATGGGGATGTATCAGCAAGAGGACACTGCAAAAAACTAAATAAAATGAGAGGCGATAAAGACATACCGGTGGCTCAACCGGCAGAGAGGTGGCCAGCAGTCCTGACGGACCCAAGTTCAAATCCCCGCTGGGGCAGGGAATAGTTTAAAGATTTGAATTTCATTAAAGCAAGCTTTACTGATCTACCAGACGACCCACCGACATGTCGTAAAAATACCCCCGCTAATACCAATACACCACTCCTGTATGAGACAGCCCTAGCAAGTATTCAATATGGACGGTGGGTGTTAGTGCCGAAGTGGTGACATGTAGATGTGTATGGTATGGAGAACTGCTGGGCCTCGATAGCAGGCTGTGAAGTCTATGCCCAGAGTCAGATTAAAAAAAAAAAAAAAAAATCAGTTTCCCGAATTGGGCAATTGATCAGTGGAATGCACTACTGAATGAAACGGTATGTGCCAAAACTATTCATAAATGAAAGGATATGCTTGATAAAAATGGTTTAATACAAGGGACAGTATGAGCCTGACTCATTCCTGTAAAGATACAAATAGGTAAGGTAGAGTTTGGGAGAGTGTGTAAGAAACGGAATCTAAAGGTGAATGTAGGGAAGAGTAAAGTGATGGTCTTCGAGAGAAGTGAAGCCAGTGAATGTACAGTGAGACTGGATGGGAAGGATATGGAGAATGTGAGTGAATTTAAGTACTTAGGCAGTGTGATGAGTAAGGATGGAAGTCTGGAGGGCAAAGTGCTCGAAAGGGTGCAGCAGGGAAGGAAGGTTGCTGGTTCGTTGAAAGCAGTGATAAGAAACAGGAAGGTGAGCGTGGAAGTGAAAAAGTTGTTACATGACAGTATTGTGACACCAACTCTGACATATGGAAGTGAAGCTTGGACCCTGTTGGAAGGACAGAAGTCAAGAGTGAAAGGAGTGGAAATGAGTTATTTGAGAGGAGCATGTGGAGTCACATGGAGAGACAGATTAACAAATGAGAAAGTGAAGGAGCGTTGTGGTGTGGTTGAGGACGTGATGGGAAGCGTTAGGAGAAACACGTTAAGGTGGTTTGGGCATGTGGAGAGTGAAAGATTGACGAGGAGAGTGTATGTGAGTGAGGTGGAGGGGGCGAGAGGGAGGGGGAGGCCGAGGATGAGATGGAGGGATGGAGTGGAGAGGTACAGTGCTTCCTCCAATTTTGCGAGAACATGGTCGACAAAAAACCTCGCAAAACCGAAATTCGCAAAGTTGAAACAATTAAATATATGCAATAAAGGTAAATTGGTTGACATCACCCCAAGGTAAGCACTTTTTCCCCACTCTTTCTCTCGACTCTAACTCTTAATTTTATGATGATAAATAAAAACAAACATGGACTGATGTATTGTACAGTAATATTATTATGAAAACATCATAGGTAAGAAACATAAAAAAGAAAAAAATGCATATTTACTCTGATGCGAAGACTGGCGTGGTGTACGGGACTGGTGGCGGGGCAAGGCTTGGGTGCGACTACTGTGGTGTAAACAAACGTGGCGGGGCGGCAGAACACCGAACTAGGAGACACAGTACGCCCAGCGAACCACGACGTCACTACTCCGCATGGCAAAGTAGTGCGGGAAGACGACTTTCCCACCACTCGACCTCGCAAAGTGTGATCGCTCGCAAAGTTCATAAACGTTAAAAAATAAATGACTTGGAACTACCTCGCAAAATTGGTGATTCGCAAAGTTAAAGTTCGCAAAGTTGAAGGATGTACTGTATATGAGAGAGGGGGGTGTGAGTTGGGAGCGTGGTAGTGAAATGGCAGGGGACAGAGTGACATGGAGGCGATTTGTTTATGGCCACCCCGTGCGGGATTGAGGCATCTGGCAATAGACAGACAGATAGATAGGTAAGAACACACACACACACACACACACACACACACACACACACACACACACACACACACACAGAGCCCTCTCAATGTAAGAAGGGGTAACAATGCCCTGAATTTCTTTCAACCACTCCTTTCCCATGCCACTGAACTAGCTCCAGAGTCACTTCCACCATGGATCCTATCCCACAAGTAACAAAATTCCTTCACACACTCAAAAAACTCTCCAGCAAGACCTGAAGCAGTGGCATCTTCGACATGGGTCTACCCCCCAGAGGCTGTTGAAGCAGAAGAGGAGGACAGCATTGGGGCCAAATCACCACAAACCCCCCCCGGCCCCTCACGGGGACCGAGAACCTGGGAGTGGTTTCGGTTGCCCGGGCAAGTACCACATCTCTCAGTACAACACATACAACTATACTGTTCTTTCCTATGCCGAGAAATGATTCCCCGGTGGTCATTTCTCGACGACTTCTTCTAGCCGGGGACATTGAGAGCAATCCAAGACCCACCAACAAATACACATGTCCAACATGCTGAAAACCTATCACGTCAAACCGACAGACAAAGGGTCAGTTTAGTGCAATTCCTGCAAGAACTGGACCCATTATACCTACACAACACTTGCATCCACAACACATTACACAAACACCTGGACCTGCTCCTTATGCTCTTTCCCCCCACCCACTAACCCCCCACCAACCCTACTCCTCAGCCTAACCCACTGATCCTTCCCACACCATCCAATCCCTCAACCTTTCCCATTCCACCCCACCTAATCCATCCCCACTCTTACCTTCATCACAACCTTCTCCTACCCTTTCTCCTCCACCCACACCCCCACCTCCCCCCCCCATGCTGCAGCAGCCAACACGCATCGCACACACAACATAAACATCCTTCAATTAAACACAGATGGCATAAACACCAAAAAACAAGAGCTCACACAATTCATCAAACAACAAAACATACACACTAATATCTTACAAGAAACAAAACTACACAGAACACAAAAATCCATCCATCCATCCATCAACCAATCCTATGTCACCCCATAAGGAGCCCGGGCCTAGGCAAGTTGGTCCTGACATTCAAGATGAGAGTGACTAGCCTCACTCATCCCTGAGTGGCACTTATGTGAGCAATAAACCACAACCACCCCTTGGATAAGAGCCTACACAGGCTCATTCTGATTGGAGCACCGTAATTACCCACTAAACCACCAGCTGTCATAATTTGGTTATATGGTTACCACTCAGTGCAGTAAATAGTTTCCTGGTGTACAGGAAACCATCTGACTTGTCACTCAGTGTAGAGTCATCCACAGACAGAAGGAAGAGGAAAGAATGGAGGAAAGAAAGACAGAAGAGGGAGTGTAAAGTCACCCATAGGCAGAAGAAAGAGGAAAGAAAGAAGGAAAGAAAGGCAGAAGAGGAAGGATGGAAGAGAGGAAAGAGCAGACACCCAAAGCAGCACTACATTGAGCAAGTGGATGGTGAGTGCCCCCACCTACCATACAACACAAAAAACACCAACATTTCATAATTTCACCACCATTTGACATGACCGGGCCAACGGTGGTGACGGTGGACTCATCACCCTGGTACACAAATCCATCAACTTTTCAGATACCAGTGTGCACACAAAGTCACATCTCCACCCACATGACATCACAACAGAAATACAATCAATTAAAATATGCACTGGTAAAAATAACATATAACAATCACCAACACATACACTCCCCCCCAATTGCCCCCCACAGTACAACACAACTACTCTCCACAAATACACCACATCACTAACATACCCAGCATCATCCTGGGTGGTGATTTCAATGCCAAGGCATCAGCCTGGCATGTCAACAACCCTGACACAGACAGAGGGCTGGTACTACAATCACAAACAGATCATCTTTTCATACTGAATAATCTCTATGAACATACCCATATCCCACACCAAGCTCTCTTCTTCCCATTATCCCCAGACATCACCTTTTGCTCCCCAAACCTTGTCCCCACAACATCCTAGAGAGTGGTCAAAACCCTTGGATCTGATCACCTCCCAATCATCATCACTAATAAAACCAGAATCATCCCAGCTGGCCACAGACACACACACACACACACACACACACTAAGAAGCCAACTTGGAAGCCTTCTCAACTGAAACAGAACAACATTGTAAAACATTAAACAGTACATCCATCACAAACATCAACACTGCTGTGCACACTTTCAATACAATTATACAAAATGCAGACAAAAGACACATCCCTAGAGGCAACATCACAACCCCAACTTCACACCAGAAATTCACGGCCTCATCAGTCAACGGGACACACTACGACACTCCCCAACACCCCATGCACAAGACACCGTACAATAAATACAAGAACTCAACACTCAAATAAACAATAAAATATCAGAACAGCAAACAATAAACTGGAATAATCATCTCCAACACTTGACCACGAAACAAACACCAGCAAACTCTACAAAGCACTAAACAGAATCACGCTCTCCAATAGCAACACTACACAATCACACGCTCCCATAACAACAACAGACACCATACCTTCAAACAAACAACAAGCAAACACTCTCATCACTTTTCACTTGTCAGCCATCTAAACCTCCCACACGACAAACGACGTATCATTTGACGTAAGAAACTGTCCCCCACAGACCCAGACTTTGCATGTTTCACTTACAACCAGACGAAGCACATCATTAGCAACCTTAAGCACTCTCTTTTCTATTGCTACTTCAATGGTCACAGCTTCTCTGAACTGTCTGCTTGTATCCCTCCACCTCTACGACAGGCACATAGCACCCGTCTAGCAGCAAACTCTCATCCATTTTCTGTCCAACTCTCTAATGCAAGAGTTAACTGTTACTCCCAGTCCTTCATTTATGCAACAGGTCAACTCTGGAACTGTCTCCCTCTGTCTGTATTTCCTGCTAGCTATGATCTCCAGTCTTTCAAGTGCAGTGTGTCCGGGCATCTCGAAAAGATCGGATCTTGAATTTGGCTCTCTTGTATTTTGTAGTGGTAGGGGGTGACAACCATCATCCACTCACTTGATGTAGTGCTGCCTACTTCTTCCTTAGCCATTATCATTCTTTTTCTGTGCCTGCCCTCCTCCCTTCCTATTTCTCCCATCTTTCCTGTCACTTCTTACTGCTTTTCTTTCCTTTACAGGTTGCTTTATTGAGTGATAAGCCAAATGGTTTCCTGTAAGCCAAGAAACCATTTACAATGCTGGGTGGTAACCATATAACCAATCCATACGTGCTCCCTATGTGTCAACAAGTGGGTTGGTGGAGGGTTAGTGCCCCTCCCTGTAAAACAAATACAGTAAAACCTCGATATAACAGACTTCAATAGACCGGAATTCGCTTTTATCGGACTTAAGAAGCTACGAGACTAAATTCCTATATATCGGAAAATGTCTGATAAAGCCAGTAGCAGTCCGGACTGCCTGACCACTTCAGCTATGTTCACCAATAATATAAATAACAGACATGTTTATCATTGTACAGTACAGTATTATTATATATATTACACCAACTGATTAATGCAGTTTAAAAACCGTTTATGCAATCAGGACTGATGTCTGATATATTGGAAAAAGTTCGGATTAGCAGGGGGAAGTCTGGATGTCGCTTTTATCAGAATTTCGAATTTTTTGGAATGGTTTGGACCCCAATTAGTCCGTTATAGTGAGGTCTTACTGTAACTCAAAAATCAAATGACCACCCTTAACGGGATTATGGCGTCTGACAATAGACAGATAGATTGTATTTTGTTTTTTCTTGGAAGGAGCAGTTTGTGGGCTCATGGACTTTGGTTCCTTCTTCCCAGCATTAAAAAAAAAAAAAAAAAAAAATCTGCCTGTAGACCAGAAAACATAAGCAACATTCACTTTAAACCCCTTGGACCACAAGGTATACAGGCACTCACCAACATATTAAACTACAGCTACTCACACAACATCAAGTAATCTTCCCATTATCCGACATAATAGAGCCAAAGGCATGTCCTGAAAGTGGTCATGTCCGGATACTGGGCCCTGAAGCTCCAGCACCGGTCATTCCTGACCCTGACCTAACCTAACCTAAATCAGAAAACCACCTACCTACCTCCCTACCAGACATGCACAGCACTTATTTAAGGCCCCATTCACATAAATAATGGACACAAAGCATAATTTAATTGAATTCTAACCCAAAAAATGATGATTTTGAGTTGAGTAAGGCAAAGATGTTCACCACTTGGCAGGATAGTGGAAGTATCGGACATGGCATTCACTGAGGAAATCACCCATTCTCACATCTTATGCACTAAAATATGGGATACCAGGCACGAAATAATTAAATTTTTACCAGAAAAAGATGGTTTAGAGGTGAGTATGGCAAAGATGTTCACCAGTTGACTACATAGCGAAAGTAAGTAAGAGACATGATAATCATTGAGAAAATCACTTTTTTCACAGCCTATACACTCAAATATGGGACACAAAGCATGAAATAAATAAAATGTAACCAGAAAAATTATGATTTAGAGGTAAGCAGGGCAAATATGTTCACCAGCTGACAGCTTAGTGAATAAATGTAAGAAACATGATAATCACTATGAAAATCACCTTTTTCACAGCCTGTGCACTCAAATATGGGACACAAAGCATGGAATAAATAAAATATAACCTGAAAAATTATGATTTAGAGGTGAGCAGGGCAAATATGTTCACCAGCTGACAGCTTAGTGAATGAAGATAAGAGACATAATAATCACTATGAAAATCACCTTTTTCACAGCCTGTGCACTCAGATATTGGACACAAAGCATAAAGTAAATAAAATGTAACCAGAGAATGAGGATATAGAAGTGATTATGGAAACCTGCGCATTGAAAAAAATTGGATTTTTTTGTTTTTTTTTTTGCAATTTTTGGGCATTTTGGGGTTCTGAATGTCACAGCCTACGATGTCCGGACAGTGAGGTAACCGGTTATTGGTCGTCCGGGTAGTAGGGTGTTTACTGTAATACCCAACATTTGGAAGCATGGCATTATCACTACCCCCAAACCCAACAAAGACCCCACATTACCTTCCTCACACCACCTCATCACACTCCTCTGCACCCCCTCTAAAGTCACTGAATGACTGGTATTACAAGTAATTACACCTCACACCCCCTTAGCCCCATCACAACATGGCTTTAGGCCACTACACTGCACAAACACTCTTCTTACACACCTTACACAGAGAGTTTTTGATGGCATCAATTCAGCTAGGCCAAAAACACAGACCACTCCTAGTCACACTAGATATTAGCAAAGCTTTTGATACCATCCCCCGCCACAACCTCATAAACAAAATATTCAACACAAACACGCACAATAACACAAAAAGGTGGCTGGCAAACTACTTAGCAGGTAGATGTGCACATGCAACATTTGCTGGTCGGTCTTTGAACATCAGAAACTTCACAAATGGCGTCCTCCAAGGATCTGTTTTGTCCCGTACACCCTTTAACCTATACATGCACGACATACCCACACCCCACACTGCACAAATACACATAGCTTCCTATGCAGATGACATAACACTTACATGTACACACCAAAATGTAAACACAGCTGCACACATCCTCCAACCTTACTTCAACATACTACACGAATGGTTCACCACAAACACTCAAAATAGCCCCAGCCAATTCTACAGTGACCCTTCTCACAAACTGGACAGCAGAACACAGTCACATTCCATACCTCACCATAAACAACACTCCCCTACCACACACACACACACACACACACACACACACACACACACACACACACAAGCTGAAGTAATGAACAAATGTTTCCAGTCGGTTTTCACTAAGGAAAGGGAGTTTGTGGAAGGAGAGGGAATGATAAGAAATGTAGTGATAAAAGATATAAAAGTGGAAGTGCGGGAAGTGTATAAATTACTGGGAGCTCAAGATGTAAGGAAGGCCCCAGGACCAGATGGAATCTCTAATTGGGTACTGAAGGAATGCAGAGAACAACTGGCGGATAAGATTCACAATTTAATTGTGTGCTCCTTGGAAGAGGGGAAAGTGCCTCGGGAATGGAAGAGGGCAAATGTGGTGCCAATCTATAAGGGAGGAAACAAGGAAGAACCCCTGAATTATAGACCAGTGTCCCTAACCAGTATGGTTGCGAAATTGTGTGAGAGAATCCTGAAAGATAGATGGATAAAATATCTGGAAGAGATGAATATTTTGACTGAAAGTCAGTTTGGATTCAGAAGTGGAATGTCATGTGTTTCCAACTTGTTGAGCTTCTACTCAAGGGCGATTGACGTGCTACAGGAGAGAGACGGTTGGGTGGATTGTGTGTACTTAGATCTGGAGAAGGCCTTCGACAAAGTACCCCACAAGAGACTATTATGGAAATTAGAGCATATAGGAGGACTTAAGGGAAGCCTCCTGGAATGGATGAGAGACTTTCTGAGTGACAGACAAATGAGGACAGTAATAAAGGACAGGACATCTGGATGGAGGGAAGTAACAAGTGGTGTCCCACAGGGCTCGGTGTTGGCACCAGTAATGTTCTTGATTTATGTAAATGATATGGTAGATGGAGTGAACAGCTACGCAAGCCTGTTTGCTGATGATGCAAAGATCTTGAGAAAGGTAGAGGTTGAAGAGGACTGTAAAATGCTACAGGAGGATCTGGATAGGATATATGATTGGAGCCGGATGTGGGAAATGAAATTCAACGCCAAAAAATGTAAAATATTGGAAATGGGTAAAAGTACCAAGAGGCCATCATTGAATTATTTGATGGGTAATGAACCAATTAGAAAAGTGAGAGAAGAGAAAGATTTGGGAGTGCTGGTCCAGGACAGTTTGTCACCTGAAAAGCACATAAATAAGATAGTGAGAGAGACATATAAACTCTTGACCAATATAAGAGTGGCATTTCATTACATGGATGAGGAGATGATGAAAAAATTGATAGTGGCCATGATTCGGCCCAGGTTAGAATATGCAGCAGTAGTGTGGTCCCCACACAAAAAGAAAGATATAACCAAGATTGAGAGAATACAAAGAACAGCAACCAAGATGGTCCCTAGTCTGGCAGATTTGCCATACAGGGAGAGGCTGGAAAGGCTGGATTTGCCCTCCTTAGAGGAAAGGAGAAAGAGGGGTGACATGATTGCAGTGTTCAGGACTATGATAGGAGTAGATAAAATTGACAGAGAAAATCTGTTTGTGTGGGATGAGAGAGCAACAAGAGGACACGGAATGAAACTAAAGAAGCCAAGCTGCTTGAAGGACATCAAGAAATTTAGTTTTCCGTATAGATGTATAGACCTGTGGAATAGCCTGGACAAAGAGATCGTCCGGTCTAAAAACTTAAATGAGTTTAAGGCAAAATTTGACTTATTGAGAAACAGAGACGGGACCCCACGAGCGTAGCTCATTTCCTGTATATCACAATTAGGTAAATACAATTAGGTAAATACACACACACACACACACACACACACACACACACACACACACACACA
>JAGKTI010001607.1:0-16986 GCA_018397915.1 Birgus latro | reverse complement strand
TTTCATGCCTAACCTGTTTTCATCATGCTGTAAATGTGTTTAAAAATTACCAAAAATATTAATCATAATTTCGCTTGCAATTTAATTTTTTCATGCATGGTTTTTAAGTGCACCAGCTATGAAAAAGGTGAAAGGCAGTGAATTTCATGTCCGGTTTTAACCTAACCTAACCTAACCTAACCTATCCTAACCTAACCTATGCTTACCATAAAGAATTTCATGCCTAACCTGTTTTCATCATGCTGTAAATGTGTTTAAAAATTACCAAAAATGTTAGTCTTAATATCCTGCTTGCAATTTAATTTTTTCATGCATGGTTTTTAAGTGCACCAGCTATGAAAAAGGTGAAAGGCCGTGAATTTCATGTTCGGTTAAAACCTAACCTAACCTAACCATTTTTCTGGTAGCAATTTACATCATTTACTATATTTGATGCTTTGTATCCAATAATTTAGTGCATAAATGTGAGAAAAGATGATTTCCATGTCAGATACTTACTTATACTATGCTGGCAATTTCTGAGCACCTATGCCTCACTCACCTCTAAATCATCATTTTTTGGTTAAAATTCAATTAATTCATGCTTTGTGTGCACTATTTATGTGAAAAGGGACCTAAATAAGTGCTATACATGTCCAGTAGGGAGGTAGGAAGGTAGTTTACTGATTTAGGTTAGGTTAGATTAGGGTCATGAATGATCAGTGCTGGAGCTTCAGGGCCCAATATCCGGACAAAACCAATATTCGGACATGCCTTTGGCTCTATTACATCGGATATTGGAGGGATTACTGTATATATACTGTATATATATGTCACAAATTTTCTACATCGTGAAATTATGTACCGTAAATTGTGACATAGATTGATTGTGCAGGAGCGACAAATAGTTCTGAAATGCAACAGATTTCGCTCATTCTCTCAACCGTCCACTCGCGTACTTATATTCACATCAAGTTGTCAAAACTTTCGTCATTCTTTCGCGAGTGATTCTTTATGTACAGACAGTGCATTCCTCTGAGCGATAATTTCTGAATTGTCATTTCTATGAACTTGCCTCCCTGGCCGTTATTTGGCCATGCCCTTTTCACACGTCCCTTACGTCGGACACTCAAAAACACAGTCGTCCCTTAGTCACGGAGAGTGTGGGTGTGCTGTGCACAAAGCTCGAGCGGGTCTCTTTTCTTAGCGTTTTCAGGTCTCAGCTGTATTGGTGTGAATTCCCGAAGCTCCCACCAGCCTGGTGATCGACTGTATTAGCAATGGTCTCATCCACACCGATTAGTATTTTCTTTTGTTTTTCCTAGGCTTAAGGTTTTGGTTATTTAGCTATTTGTCAGAGTGTTTGAGTGAGTGCATTTCCCTTTCTTTGATTTGAATTGATTCATGTAACGTAAATTTATTTTCTTGTACTTAATAAATTTACAGTTCGTCTTCTTGAGCTTTGTTAAATGTGTAACAGTCGTGTTTGATTTCCCCACATATTTAGTACACTTCTGCTACTCCACGTTAGCACAACTCCTTATGTTAATCACGACTGGTACTTAGGATATTAATCGCGACTGGTACTTAGGCCAGCTTTTGGTATTAATTCTTAAATCCGTCGTGCCAGCTAGGAGTTTGGCCCAGCCAAGATTCTGTTTATTATTTTTATTATTATTATTACTATTATTTTTTTAATGTTAAGGGGAGAAACTAACTTTCTCAGAGGCCAACAGTACAATAATACAGCCTACTTGAGCATCTAGTCTCTGCTGTGTACTGTTGAGAAAGTCTGTAAATTCTCGACTCTAGAGAATTGGCGAAGTAAGCCAGCATAAAAGTGAAATCGCCACTTGATTTCACGAGTTGATTCTCTCGTAATAATCGACTCAATAGTTGCTCCTAGAACACATAGCTATACATTGTATACTTTGTTTATACATATTTCATTTCCCCCCTGACATCTGGCGACCTCATCCTAGGACAGAAACTCCTAGCTTTAAATTATTACCGAATCACTCACTCACTCTTACTTAGGTAGACTGCTGCACAGCAGCCACAATATCAGTCCTTAGTTACTCAGTCTCAATCTGAGCATGATGAAATCTAGTTCATACCTGCAAGAAGCCAAGGATATGGGGCTTACTAACCCCCAGGAAATTCAAGATTATGTCCTGTCGCGCTGCAATTATGAGCAGCAACGAGAGAATGCCGCCCGTGAAGAGCAGAAAATTAAGCTCGAACATGAGAAAGAACAACGTGAGCACGAAGAACGTGAGAAGGAGCGTGAGGAATGAGAGTGAGAACGTAAACACGAGCTTGAAGTGCTGAAGCTGAAGCGAGACTCCTTGGCTTCAGGCACATCAAGTGCAGCTAGTCCAAGCTCCACTACTGCTCTCTCAGCACCTTTTCTAGCAACTCCACGTCTCAAGCTTCCTTCTTACAAGGAAGGCGAGCAAATCGAGCCATTCATAGCTCGTTTTGAAGACATAGCACGGCTGTATGATCTAGATGAGGCAGCTAAGTGGCTTCAGTTCCTTAGCTTGTTTGAGGGCCCTACCCTCGACATTCTCCACAGAATTCGCGGGGAGATGATGAAGACCGCACTCATCAAAGCATACGGTCTGACCGTTGATCACGCTAGGAATCAGTTCATGAAGGCGCGTCTCCAGGAAAAGGAGACAGCTGTTCAGTTCCTTGACCATCTCACAGCATACTCAGGCGAGTGGATGGAGAAGGACGAGATTCCCAGCACGCGAGAGGGAATAATCGACCTTGTGCTGTGCACACATCTGGAAAAGTCGTGGCCTGCTGAGCTTATGGCCCAGCTCGAGATGTGGAAAGTGAAGGATGCAAACCAAATGGTGGAAAAGGCTGATGCTTTCTTTATTGCGTACGGGTACCACACTCGTAAGCAGCAGTCCTGGAAAAGGACAGATACCGCTAAGTCTGGGAAGCAATCTCAGACTGAATCCCAGCATCAAGGCCATTCTCAGAATAATGGTCATGGTCCAGGCAAATGGCAGAAGGACCAGGCGCAGAATACACAGAAACCTGACTGGAAGAGGTACAACAAGTACCCTAACCAGCAGCAGTACCCTAAGCAGCAGCAGTATCAGCCACGCAATCGACAACTGGGACAAACTTTTTCAGCACCAGCCCCAGTGTATCGGAGGCAGGAGGCAAATGCAGCCTTCATTCCCCAACAGGCGCACGATGGTGTCGTCCCCAGCAGCACAGGTCCTCCTTCACAGTTCACTAGTCCCCCTCAGATGGTGAACCCTCCTCCACAGGCCGTCAGTGCTCCTTCTCCCCAGATGGTGAGTACAACTCCTTGTGCACCTAGTTCGGGAACGACCCCTAAGGCATATAGTCCTGTCACGTTTGAAGAGTTGAGTGCCGTGCAGCCTACCAATGGCTGGCTGCTTCCTCTACAGGCCCTCCCACATGTAACAGTGCCTTCCTTGTTCAGCCAGGGTTTGTGGGAGGTGTTTCTGTAAATGTTCTGAGAGACAATGGTTCCTCAGGATGTACTGTCAGGCAGAGTCTAGTTCAGCCTGAAGAATATACAGGCAGACAGATCCAAGCTCAGCTTATTGACGGATCAGTGAGATTGTTTCCTGAGGCACGTATCCAGGTAGCATCTCCCTTTTACACAGGTTCAACAGTTGCAGTTGTCATGCAAGAACCTATGTTTGACCTCATTATAGGTAATATACCAGGTGCGAAGTTTAGTTGTACCGTAGATGTTACTACTCAGATTTTGGCTGCAGTAACACGAGGCATGGCCAAGGCTCCAAATCGTGTCGCCCTGGTGGCCATTGCATTGCCACAAGATCTGATTTGTAGTCAAGATATTGTCCAAGAACAACAGTCTGACCCGACACTTGCAGTTGTGCGGAAGAAACAAAAGGGTAAAGTGACCAAGTATTCACGGGGTGGACGAGCCAGGTTCCTTCGCAAACAAGGACGGCTCTACCGTGAGTCACGAGCACTCGAGGGCGTGGTTCGACTGCAGTTTGTTGTTTCTGCAAAGTACCGCCACGCAGTATTAGAATGTGGTCATTGTTCAGCATCAGGAGGTCACATGGGCAAAAACCCACGGCCGCATCCGTGCTGAATTTTTCTGGCCGGGAATGGGACAGGAAATAGATAGTTTTGTTAACTCCTGCAATATGTGTCGACGTACCACCGTTCAGGAAAGTTTCCTTCCTGTGCCATTTGAATCCATGCCCATAATCTCTGAGTCGTGTGAGAGAGAGGGCAGTGGTAATGTGGGTGCAGACCTGATGTCTTGCCTGCTGAATGATGAGTAACACGGGTATCTGTCGTACACTGGGTTCCCTAAGACAGTGCTGTTCTAAGAGATTTGAGCAATCCAAGAACTAGCTTGGTTCCCAGTCAGTACTATGCTGCTAAGATCTCACATCTCACTCGTTGGCCCTACGGGGCACAATATGTCTAGGGTCTGTACATACATATGTACCGTAGATTATAAGTGCATAGTCACGGCGATCCCAACCGTGGACACCGATGACGAATGGGCAGTAGCGGCGATCCCAACCGAGGACACCGATGACGAGCCCTTATTAGTCGTAAGCATAGGGCTTGTACCTATTGTATGTACTGTAGGTTAAGGGGGAAGTTCGAGACCCAGCAGAGGTAATCTGAGGCTGTGTTTGAATTACCTTGTGGTGTGTCTCGAACTGTGAGCCTCTCTGAGGATTCTCAGAGAATACACAAAATCCACATGAGTGTTCACACCCACGCAGGGTGTTAAAATGTGACCTGCCCAAGTTTGCAAAGGGATTCTCGACTTACCTTTATTAGTTATAAGTGCGTAGTCACGGCCATCCCAACCGAGGACACCGATGACAAACGGGCAGTCGCGGTGATCCCAACCGCGGACACTGACGACGAACCCTTTGTAATAGTAAGTATAGCTATAAGTGTGCAGTCACGGCGATCCCAACTGAGGACACCGAGGACAAACGGGCAGTCGTGGTGATCCCAACTGCGGACACTGATGACAAGCCCTTTGTAATAGTAAGTATAGCTATAAGTGTGCAGTCAAGGCGATCCCAACCGAGGACACCGATGACAAACGGGCAGTCGCGGCGATCCCAACCGAGGACACCGACGACAAGCCCTTTATTAGCCGTAAGTATAGGTTAAAAAGGGCAACTATTAAGGAAATAATGGCGACCTCATATGTACAAAACTTGCTGTCAATTGATTTTCAGCTAAAGTGTACTTTCTGTTGTGTATGGATTGACTGGTGGGTGGATGAAATTGCAAGTTTGTACAAACTGTCACATTGACACTATTGATACTCCACCTTGACTCATTCCACAAGTACAGTTGGTGGGTGAAGCAGATGTCCAGGTCCATTGATTGTCTCTGCTGCATGCTGCCACCTCTTTTCCTCTGCCCTCGTCGCCTTTATTATTGCATTAATTTGTATTATTATTGCTTTACACATAGGTACAGTTACACTACAACTGTTACACCTACACCGTGTATCACATACACACGCTACATAACAATTAGTTGTCAATGTAAATGTAGCGAACTTTCGCTCAGTTTGACCTGAGTACAGGATTTTTCACCGTCGTCTCGGAGTTTTTCCCTCAAGCTTGCTTCTCTTAACATAAATACGAGATTTTTACACTCATAGGGGACAGTGCTTTTCTCCTGTAGCAAGACAGTACACACACCACAGTGTGAATCTTGTGTGACTGAGCTAGGGTGTATATATATATACTGTATATATAAATATTGTTAAATTTTTCCAGGGAAAAATTTGATTTCCCGGGGGCGTAATGTCACGAATTTTCTACATCGTGAAATTATGTACCATAAATTGTGACATCGATTGATTTTGCAGGAGCGATGAATAGTTCTGAAATGGAACAGATTTCGCTCATTCTCTCAACCGTCCACTCGCGTACTTATATTCACATCAAGTCGTCAAAACTTTCGTCATTCTTTCGCGAGTGATTGTCTTTATGTACAGACAGTGCATTCCTCTGAGCGATAATTTCTGATTTGTCATATCTTTGAACTTGCCTCCCCGGCCGTTATTTGGCCACGCCCTTTTCACACGTCCCTTACGTCAGACACTCAAAAACACAGTCAGTCATCAAGCGATAGTCTCAGAGTGTGATACGCTGTGCGTAAGCTCAAGCGGGTCTCTTTTCTTAGCGATTTTAGGTCTCAGCTGTTTCAGCATGAATTCCCGAAGCTCCCACCAGCCTGGTGGTTGACTGTAGCGACGGTCTCATCCATACCAATTAGTATTTTCTTTTGCTTTTCCTATGCTTAAGGTTTTGGTTATTTAGCTATTTGTCTGAGTGTTTGAGTGAGTGCATTTCCCTTTCTTTGATTTGAATAGATTCATGTAACGTAAATTTATTTTCTTGTATATAATAAATTTACAGTTCGTTTTCTTGAGCTTTGTTAAATGTAACTGTTAGTGCACACACCTGCTAAGTTACGAGTTATGACATCATCAGAAGGTTCCTGTGGTATGCAACCGGGAGCCTTGGCAGTTCACGTCGTGACGCCGGTGAGTGTGGTTTGCCTAGTTCCTACACTGGTAGCAAAGCGTAGTTCGAAGAATGGTGTCGTGTTCGACCAAGTGGCCTCCAAAACTTGAAAATGATTCTGCATATGAGAGCTGGAAAAAAGACATTGGAATTTGGTGCGAACTAACGGATCTAGCCAAAGAAAAACAAGGCTCAGCTATTCACCTGTCATTGTCTGGAAGAGCGAGGGTGGCATCTTCGCAGATTGATACAGATGCTCTGAAGCAGAAGGATGGTGTTCAGACCCTGCTGAAAAAATTAGACGGTTTATTTCTCGTGGACAAAGGACGTCGACAGTTTGCATCATTTTATGAGCTATACAACTTCAGAAGAGCCAGTGATATGAACATTCGGGAGTTCGTGACAGAATTTGAGCATGCTTATTTTAAATTTACAAAGTAGGACATGGAACTACCAAATTCTGTGATGGCTTTTATGCTCTTAGCTGCATGCAAACTTTCAGACAGTGAGTGACAACTAGTGATGTCTGCGATAACTGAGGTGACATACGAAAATATGAAATCTGCCCTGAATCGTATTTTTGCTGGTGAAATTGGCAGGCAGAACAAGGCATCGGTGTCCGCCTAGGAGGTGAAAGACGAACCAGTATTTTGGAGTGACGAAGTTGAGGGTGAGGAAACACTTTATGCTAGAGGTACTCGACGAAGACGGAGAATGTTGCGGGGTGGTGCAATACGTGATCGACGTCGGGGTAGTGGCCGATGTTCAACCGTATCTGCTAGAATTCCCCAACGCTCATCCACTGGCAGGAGGCAGAACCCACTTGGGTCTGACGGAAAGGTATCGAGGTGTTTCGTATGTGATTCTAGATTTCATTGGGCACGTGACTGTCTGGATGCATACAAAAATGACGGCAGTCGAGAAGAGAATTCTGAAACAGTGCATCTGTCATTATTTATGGGCTATGCGGATGATGCTGCTAGTAGAGGTAAGTCACAGACTCTAGTAGAAGAATCTAAGGGATGTGCTCTTCTAGACACAGGGTGTTCTACAACTGTATGTGGATTTGAATGGATCAATTGCTATCTAAGTGGGCTCACTGATTATGAACGTGATGCTGTAAGAGAAGAAGCGTCATCCTCAATGTTTACTTTTGCTGATGGTGTCACAGTTTCTTCCCTCAAACGTGTTACTCTCCCCTGCTACATTGGAAACATGCGTGCTACCATCGTGACTGATGTTGTGGACTGCAATATTCCCTTGCTGTTGAGTAGACATTCCACGAAAAAAGCAAAAATGTTGATTAACCTTGGAACTGACCAGGTCAAAATTTGTGGAACTATCATTGATTTAAAGTCCTCATCTTCAGGCCATTACTTACTTCCAATTTCCTTATGACTAGATCGTGAATTTTGTGAAACAATCATGTTGGCATCTCGTGGGGGTGATGTAGAAAAAACCACTTTGAAGCTTCATAGGCAATTCGGACACCCAACATCGGCAAAACTAATTAAACTGATCACAGATGCGGGAATTAAAAGTTCAAAACTGGAACGGGCTATCAAGGCTGTATCTGATGCTTGTACAGTCTGTTACAGATTTAAGAAAGCCAAGCCCCGACCCGTAGTCAGTTTGCCCATGGCGTCTAAGTTTAACGAAGCCACAGCCATGGATCTAAAAGCTTGGGGAAGGCACTGTTTCTTAGTCCTTGTTGATCTGGCGACCAGGTATTGTAATACGATAGTAATCGCGGATAAGGGTGCGCCCACCATTATCAAAGGAATATTTCGGAGCTGGATTGTTGTGTTTGGCACACCTAGAAAAATTCTTACAGACAATGGCTGTGAATTCAATAATGCGGAAATGCGAGCATTGGGAGAGGCCTTCAATATCAAGATCATGACAACATCTGCAGAGAGTCCTTGGAGCAACGGAGTCTGTGAGCGTCAAAATGCAGTCATTGGTGACATTGTTAGGAAAATAATGGCTGATAGCCAGTGTGAATTGGATGTGGCCTTGGCATGGGCAGTATCGGCAAGAAATGCTCTCACCAACTACTCAGGCTTTTCCCCTAACCAACTTGTTTTTGGTCAAAACCCTGGTCTGCCTAATGTGTACGCAAATGATCCTCCAGCCTTGGAACCTTCATCACCATCGAAAATTGTGAGAGACAACTTGAACGCTCTTCATTTAGCTAGACAAGAGTTTATAAAGACTGAATCAGATGAACGCTTGGCTAGGGCTCTGCGGCACAACGTACGTTCGAGTGACCTAAACGACATCCGGAATGGAGATGAAGTCTTCTACAAAAGAAATGACAGTCAAGAGTGGCACGGTCCAGGAATTGTAATAGGCAGAGATGGGAAACAAATTCTGGTGAGACACGGCGGTGTATACATGCGAGTGCACGTATGTCGTCTAGCGCGAGCGCCAGAGCAAGATATTACAGTTGAAAGTGGTGTCAGCAGTGATGAGAAGAACAATGTTCTCCAGGAGAAGCCTAATGACGATCCTACGCAAGTGTTGAATGACTATCCACCAGATGATGAGTCGGAAGATGGTGTGGTCCCAATTGATGAGCCTCCCACAGTTTCTGTTCCAATTAATCAGCTTCCCAAAGTTTCTGTTGGTCAACGTATAAAGGGAATACATTCAGAAAGTGGAGAGTTGGTGTCTGGGAGGATTATAAGTCGGGCTGGTAAAGCCACTGGAAAGTACAAACACTGCTATGATTTGAAGAGGGACTCTGATGGCAGCATTGATTGGACAGATTTGGAGAAGGATCTTAGCGAATGGGAAGTGGTTGATGATGACGCAGAAATGCTTGTTCTTTTCAACTCTGAGGCCGTATTATGCGCTAAGGAAAATGAAATTACAAATTTGCAGAATAATGATGTGTATGAGGAAGTAGATGATGTTGGGCAAGGTGCCGTAATGGTTCGATGGGTTGTGACAGAAAAACTGAAAAATGGAAAGCCTATTGTTAAGGTCCGCTTAGTCGCCAGAGGATTTGAGGAAGACACAGTGGATCTCCGAAAAGACTCGCCTACTTGTTCAAAGGAAGCAGTGCGTTTGGGACTTTCTTTGGGCTCCACCAACCAGTGGGATTGCCACACTATGGACGTGAAAGCTGCCTACTTGCAAGGTAATGACACTGAGAGTGTTGTTCATTTACGTCCTCCGCCTGAATATGCAAATGGTAAGTTATGGAGACTAAAGAAAACTGTTTACGGCCTTTGTGATGCTGCTAGGCATTGGTATCTGCGCATAAAAGATCAGTTGTTGAGTCTCGGAGCTAAAGTGTCATCACTGGATTCAGTGCTGTTCTCTTTGAGCAATGGTGGCAAAGTCGAAGGCATTGTATGCACCTACGTCGATGACTTTCTTTGGGCTGGTACACATGAATTCGAACAGCAAGTGATAAATCGTTTGAGTCAAATATTCCTCATCGGCAGTTCAGAATCAAAAGCCTTCAAATACGTTGGTCTCAATGTCATCTCCAACATCGATGGCAGCATAACGCTCGACCAATTCCAGTATGCTTCATCTTTGAAACCAGTCACGCTGAGTAAACATCGTGCAGCAGTAAAATCAGGGGAGCTGTCCGAGTCGGAGAAAATGGAGTACCGAGCATTAATTGGGCAACTCAATTGGATTGCCACATACACTCGGCCAGATATTGCCTTTGATATGTGTGAGTTGAGTGTGAATAGCAACCGAGCTACCGTGATCTCAAGGGTGAAGACTGACAACATGAAGCTATACATTCCAAGAATGGGGCCGATCGAGGACTGTCATATAGAGTGCTTTTCAGATGCCTCATTTGCCAACCTTGTAGGCAATGGATCTCAGGGAAGTTTTGTGATCTTCCTACGAGATGCTAGTGAGGCAAGATGTCCTATATTCTGGCAGACAAGGAAGATCAGGAGGGTCGTCAAATCTACCTTATCTGCTGAGGCGTTGGCGCTGCTTGAATGTGCTGAAACTGCTGTATATCTTTCCAACATACTGCGTGAGGTTTCTGGATGAGGAAAGATCAAAATAAAGTGTTTCGTTGACAACGAGAGTCTGGTGGACGCCCTTTACTCCTGTAGGAGCGTAGAAGACAGGAGATTGCGCATTGATATTGCTGTGTTGCGGGACATGTTGGAGCAGGGGGAGACTGATGAGGTATCCTGGGTGGATACATCACAACAACTGGCTGATTGTCTCACTAAGAAAGGTGCCTCGACCGAGCGGCTGCATGCAGCAGTCAGCCGAGACTAGAAAGTTTATAATACTTCAAGAGACATCACATATCTGTATGTGGCCACAGACTGGGTCTTGATAGTAATTAAACAAAAGTGTATGTATTGGATACATAGTGCACATCGGGTGTTAATGGTACTCACACAAAAGTCTATGTATTGGATACATAGTGTGTATCAGACGCATATAGACCATCCAGCTTCGTCCTTGGAATCTTCAGTCAAATTAAGAAGAGAGGACGAGAGTGTTAGTGTGTGTGCGGACGCACACACCTGCTAAGTCACGAGTGATGATGTCATCGGAAGGTTCCTGTGGTATGCAACCGGGAGCCTTGGCAGTTCACGTCATGACGCCGGTGAGTGTGGTTTGCCTAGTTCCTACAGTAACAGTCGTGTTTGATTTCCCCACATATTTAGTACACTTTTGCTACTCCACGTTAGCACAACTCCTTATATTAATCACGACTGGTACTTAGGCCAGCTTTTGGTATTAATTCTTAAATCCGTTGTGCCAGCTAGGAGTTTGGCCCAGCCAAGATCCTGTTTATTGTTTTTATTATTATTATTACTATAATTTTTTTAAAGTTAAGGGGAGAAACTAACTTTCTCAGAGGCCAACAGTACAATAATACAGCCTACTTGAGCGTTTAGTCTCTGCTGTGTACTGTTGACAAAGTCTATAAATTCTCGACTCTAAAGAATTGGCGAAGTAAGCCAGCATAAAAGTGAAATCGCCACTTGATTTCACGAGTCGATTCTCTCGTAATAATCGACTCAATAGTTGTTCCTAGCACACATAGCTATACACTGTATACTTTGTTATACATATCTCATTTTCCCCCTGACAATATATATATATATATATATATATATATATGAGTAAATACATATGTACACTTGACCCTCGATTTGGCGGACCCCTATTTCCCGAATTTCGGATTTCCCGGACTCTGGCTGAGGCCGGACAATATTATCAAATGCCGGACAAATGCCCATACAAGTCCGGGAATCTCACAAAAGTCCAACCAGTATTCTCTCATATAAAACTGTAAGCAGTCTGCTGCACAACACAGTATAATTTTGGCAAGGTTTTGACTCGATAAAGGCCATTTGTAACACACACAAGAAGATATTTTCACACATGAAATGCATCTTGGCCACCAACCTGCTTCATGCCACCAGTTCCTAACTCGTGGCAATATCCCATTTGCCTCTTACCTTTCTCAAATGCCACTATAAATAGTTTATTGCATATCACAGTAAAATTTACGGAATATTTTCTTACAGACAAACTCAGTGGGATCCACTCCCAATGAACTTAGCTCACCTGACTCGGTGAGACTGAATAATGAATCGGCACTTTTCATTGGAAAATATTTTAATTTTTTTCGCCACAGTGGCTCATACACACTTACTGTAATTATCTGAAATAAGCTAAAAAAAAATTGTACTTAATATACCTTAATTAAAAAATTAGGTTTCAGAGCTAAAATACACAGAGGTTTCCCCTTCAGATCGTCAGTGTTTATATTTCGGTCAGCTTATCAGTGGTTGGCTAATGTTAGCAGATATTTCCCCTTTTAGACCATCAGCACACCTTGACAGACTTCCATTTTGCAAAAATATTTATTTTGAGTACAAAAAATGTATCTGCATTGTAAATCGATATTTATTACAACACAAAAGTCCGTCAGGGCGAGTTGTTAGGCTAGAGGCAAAACACTTCTGCTAACTTTAAGAATTTTTCATTCTGAATCCTGATTTTCTACTAATAATTAAATTAAGCACAAATTTTTGACTGAATTTCAAATAATTAGGTGTGCAAACCTATATGGTGATAAAGATTAAAACTGCCGATTTGGACCAAGATCGATGTGTGTTTACCTCAATCAGCTGATGAATGTGGCTGGTGCACCTTGTGGTGTTCCATTCCTTGTTCATTTTCCTCTTTTCTTCCTCAGCTATCTGATCTTCTATTGTACCCCTTCACATTCTCGTCAACAACTGTCTAAACAACCATCCTCAGTGTTGTAGCTAGCAAAATACCGCTCTTTTGGCCGTTATTATTTTTGTTATCGTGCCAGTGATATTATTTTATGTACTGTGTATGTTAGTTTTGTTGGTATAGGTAGCCTATATTCCAGAATGATCTAGAATATCAGAATAATTGCCGGACAATGTTGGAGAATTCAGACAAAGTATGACTATGGAACAGTATAACTAAGTCTGCATTCCCTACTTCCTATAACCTCCGGTCTTTTAAATGCAACGTGTCTAGGCATCTAACGCATCTTGAATTTGGCTCTCTGTTGTTTTTTTGGAGGGGGGGAAGGAACACTTGTAAACCTCTGACCTTTGGTTCCTTCTTTTATGTATCTATCATCCAATCCTATGTTGCCCAATGGCGAACGTAAAAGCCCGGGGCGAGGCAAGCTGGTCCTGGCATTTAAGATGCGAGTGACCAATCTCACTGATCCCTGAGTGGCATTACATGAGCAATAAACCCCAACCATCCCTTGGATATAAACCCGCACCTGCTCAATCCGATTAGAGCAAAGTAATTACTCACTAAACCACCAGGCGCCATTTGTTTCTTTTCGTTTTCATTTTTGAACGCTCCAACATGCTTGCATACGTAAGCCTGGGTCACCTAATGGCGGCTCTCCATGCTGCTCAATCTTTGGTAGCCTCCCTGTTCAATCCCTTAACCCTGAGGTCACACTTAATGACCTCGTCCCATGTCTTTCTCGGTCTACCCCTCCCCCAAATATTAACACTTCTCACCTTCTGCACCCAATTATCATCCCCCATCCTCTCCACATGTCCAAACCACCTCAGCCTACCTCTCCTCATCACAACACCAATACACTCCAGTCCCATCCTACCTCTCAACTCTTCCATCGTAAACCCAGCCCCCCCAGGCCTTGCACGCAGGGACGCACTGCACATCCACCTAATCATTGTCGTTTCTGTACATTTGAGCCTGCGAATAACCTCTTCCTTTACTGCCCAGGTCTCACTACCATACAGCATCACACTCCTAACACATGCTGCATACAAAAACCACTTAGCACGTAAGGAGAGTCCTCCCAGTGTCAGGAGAGGCAACAGCTCCCTGAACTTCTTCCAACCACTTCTCACACTAGCAACCGAGCTAGCTCCAGCCCCACCTCCAGCACATAACATGTCTCCCAAATAACAAAACTCTTCCACACACTCAAGAGACTCACCTGCAAGTTCAATCCTTTCACGCCTAACAATCTCCGCCTACTCTCCCCGACATGCCGCACACATAAAATCAGCATTATCTCACAGTCTGTCTCTAGTACCACTACATCTCTTGTGCACCCATTTATCACAAACACTGCACAAGATGGAATTACTTCCCACACCTTTGTGGCAAACTGCACATTGCCACTCTCCTTCTCCTCTGATTGTACCACCACCAACCCTAGATATGATGAGTTTTGTTTTATCTGCATTTACCCTTAAGCCCTTGTGCCCCATACCATCTCTCCATTTCTTAAATCTTTCCTCCGCCTTCTTTTCATTCTCTGCAATCAACACCAAATCATCTGTGTACAACATCTCCCACGGGAGTCAATATCTGAAGTCACGTGAGAGGGCTTCAAGTACCACGATAAACAACAAGGGACTCAAAACTGATCCCTGATGCACACCAACATTCACAGAAAACTCATCACTCAAAACTCCATTCACTCTTACCTGGGTGCGAGCACCCACATACATGGCCATAACCACCCTAATCTGCCACTCTTCCAACCCTAGCCTTCCCATCGCCCACTTCACTATCTCTCTAGGGACTCTGTCAAAGGCCTTTTCCAAATCAACAAAAACAAAATACAATTCCCTTTTCTTTCCAATACATTTTTCCTGAAGCTGTCGAACAATGAATATGGCATCAGTGGTCCCCCTGCCTGGCATAAACCCAAACTGCATCTCATCATTATTCACTCTTTCTCTAATCATACCTTCTAGAACTCTCTCCATTACTTTCATTATCTGATCTAAGAGCTTTATACCTCTGTAATTTCCCCTTTCCAGGGCATCACCCTTCCCTTTGTACACATTTACAATTACACTCTTCAGCCAATCATCTGGGACAACACACTCATATATAATCACATTTGTCAGGTCAGTGACTAACCTCACCCCAGTAACTCCTGAGGCCTTCAACATTTCAGCAGTCAACCCAGACACACCTGCCGCCTTCCCCACCCGCATCCTGCCTACTGCCTCACTCACAGTAGCAGCGCCAATCAAAGGCTAAGGGCCAAACACTAGATCTGCTGGCTCCAAACCTTCCCTATCCCAGTCAAACTCCTCATTCAACAACTGGCTATAATGCTCTCTCCATGGATCTTTAATATCTCCAATGTTCACCACTACCCTTCCTTCATCATTCTTCAAACTCTGCTCACCTACAATGTCCTGATTATCCCTCTTCACCTGATTTGCCAACCTAAAAATCGTATTTTTCCTATCCTCATGATTTAGATTATCAAGTAAAAGTCTCTGTGACTCAGACTTCGCCCTGTATACCTCTTTTCTAGCCCTACGCTTGGCAGCCACCCTTCTTCCAATCCCGGAAAAGCCTTCTTTTCTCCTTAACTGCGGCTTCTACACCCTCATCCCACCACCAAGTTACTTTATGTCTTGGTGGGCCTCTTGTCCAACCGCATATTGCATCGATAACTATCAAGAGGTTGTTCTTAAGGGCTCTATATTGTTCATTAACGCCTTTATCTATGGCTCCCTGTTCAGCTACCATTCTCCTTATCTCACTAAAAAGGGCATCCCTTACTGATTGGTTTCCCAGCTTCCATATTTTCCTCCTAGGTACAGATGTTCTCCTTCTCATCACTTGTTCTTTAAGCACCATGTCACATATCAATAGTTTGTGCTGCTGCACACACTCCTCGCTTCCTATAACTTTAACATCCCTCAGTAAACTCCTATCAACCCTCCTGATCAGAAAATAATCTATCTGACTACTATTTCCCCCGGACTCGTATGTAATCAAACGACTCATTCTTTTTCTAAAATGTGTTGCACACAGTCATGTCCATAGCCTCCCCAACTCGAGTATTCTTTCCCCTTCTGCATTCCTCACACCATATTTTTTTTTTTTTTTATGCAAGGAAGAAGGAACCAAAGGCCACGGGCCTGCATACTGTTCCTTCCAAGAAAAAGCAAAAACAGTACAAAAGAGAGCCAAATTCAAGATCCGTTCAATTCGAGATGCCTGGACACACTGCGTTTGAAAGACTGGAGATCATAGGAAGTAGGAAATACAGACAGAGGAAGACAGTTCCAGACTTGACCAGTTGCATAAATGAAAGACTGGGAGTAACGGTTAACTCTTGCATTAGAGAGTTGGACAGAAAAGGGATGAGAGTTTGTTGCTAGACGGGTACTACGTGCCCGTCGAAAAGGTGGAGGGATGCAAGCAGACAGTTCAGAGGAACAGTGACCATTGAAGTAGCAATAGAAGAGAGATAAAGATGCAACATTGCGGTGAAGAGACAATGGTTGAAGGGAATCAGTAAGAGAAGGAGAGTTAATGAGACGAAAAGCCTTTGACTCCACCCTATTGAGAAGAGCTGCATGTGGAGAGCCTCCCCACACATGAGAGTTGTACTCCATACACGGGCGAATAAAACCCATGTACAAGGTCAACAACTGTGCAGGGGTAAAGAAACTTCGGAATCGGCTTAGCACACCTAATCTCTTGGAAGTAGATTTCACAAGAGATGTAATATGTTCTTTCCAAGACAAATCCTGAGAGAATGAAACCCCAGTCATGTTCAAGGATGATGCAGGACATAACTGTTCATTATTAAACACTAGTGGGTAATCCTGAGGAAGATTTTGTTTGGTCGATATGTGTAAGAACTGAGTTTTTGATGCATTGAAAATAACAAGATTATTTTTACCCCAATCAGAGATACGAGCCAAATCAAACATTAGGTGTGCCATAGCCTCATCCCTTTTTTGTTGAAATAACTGCTGAGATGGACGTTGCGGGAACCGAATGGAAAGGTGAAGGGTGGAATCATCAGCATATGAGTGGATAGGGTTAGATGTACAGCTTAGAAGGTCATTGATAAATAAAAGGAAGAGAGTAGGTGATAGGACAGAACCCTGAGGAACACCACTGTTGATAGGTCTAGGAGAGGAACGATGGCCGT
>JAGKTI010001606.1:46640-68595 GCA_018397915.1 Birgus latro | reverse complement strand
CAGCAGTGCTGCCGAGGGACGCTACCACTACCACTACCAAGACAGTTGACTGTAGATGTACATTTTTTTTGCATCATCATCATCATCATCATCATTACCATAATCATAATAACTGTAGATAAACAGTACCATACACAACGATGTCTTTATTGATTTATTTAATTAATTATTATTTTTTGCTATCACCTTCAAAATTAACGTTGGCAGTCATTGTACAGAATCGTAGATTTAACTGCAATTATTAATATGTTTACTTCTGATTCTAAAACGTTTATAAAAACTGCGGAATAGCTGAGCTGCTGAGTGGTTAGGGCTGCAAGCATCGAAGCTGCCTACCCGATAGCTCCAGGGCTCGAATCGTGGTTTGGGCAGGTGGCGCTGCTGGACTCAGGTGTGCATCCAGCCTTTGTGTGTTGATGGGTAATATGGTTACCCTGGGTAACACCTAGACCAGGTAACTGCTAATCTGCATCATGTACTGCCCCTGTTCCCCAGGATACTGGATGAATACTCTGCCACAGGCTCCAGGACCAAGTTACAGAGATGAGCACCGCGGCGTCTCATGGCGTAAACCCCCACCAATACTTTAACAAAATCTGGCATCAAAGATAATTGTGTAGACACACTCCAAAGTTGTTGTTTTCTTTGACTGCTTACTAAAAGAAAACAATATCCAGCACAAACTTTCCTAGTTGGCAAATATTTGCAGTCCCAAACTCATCTGAATGTGAACCCCGAACCCGGTGGACTGCGGGCTGGAGGTACCTTCTCCTTGCAGGTCCATCCACCTCTCGGGGGATACGATGGGAGTTGAGGGACGTTTCTACAAATGGGCAAGTGGAAACGACCCCCAATATCAGTGTCACCGCACGAAGGCGTCCCACTCCAGCTCTACACCTTCGTAAAGCTTGACTTTTAATTTAGGCTACCTCACTTCTAACATTCTCACAGATAACTATGTCTCTTATCCAACTCTTATTATATGTTTTTATGAAAATGTCATTGGTAGGTGGTGGCGACCATCATCCACTCACTTGATGTAGTGCTGTCTACTTCTTCCTTAGCCTTTATCATTCTTTTTCTGTGCCTGCCCTCCTCTCTTCCTATTTCTCCCATTTTTCCTGTCACTTCTTACTGCTTTTCTTTCCTTTACAGGTGGCTTTACATTGAGTGACAAGCCAAATGGTTTCTTGTAAGCCAAGAAACCATTTACAACGCTGGGTGGTAACCATATAACCAAACCATACGTGCTCCCTACGTGTCAACAAGTGGGTTGGTGGAGGGTTAGTGTCCCTCCCCGTAAAATAAATAACTCAAAGTCAAATGGCCACCCCTTACGGGATTATGGTGTCTGGCAATAGATAGATAGATGAAAACGAAGTTGCGTTCATTTATTTTTTTCTTCTTTTACCTTAATTCGGCAAAGATTTTCATCCACTGGTAACTTTTCACCAAGCTCAGTGGAGAGGGGGGGGGAGTACTGCGGTTCCACATCCTTTCCATAGCATTATTTTCGTGATAAGCCTTGTATTCTGTCGATAATCTGTTTTTCGAGCACCTTAAATTCAGCTAGTTTTTTTTTCTTTCTTTTGCAGCATATTTCACATGCCTTAGTGGCAGAACGAGACGCTACGACACTATATTTCTCTCCTAAGCACTTCTTCGTGACTAGTGTCGTATTCCAGCTCTGTTGTTACAGCTCAGTATTCAAGATGGGGAGATGGCAGTTTTAGGCCCAAATGAAAAGAATATAGTTTAAAAATAACAATACTACGTCTCTGCATCCTTTCCAGATCACTTCTTCGTAACTAGCATCATATTCTAGTGCTAATATATTGTTACAACACTGGGTAATTTCAGGTCCAATAAGGTCAGTTTAGGTTGTTAGGCGCATTTGCATCCAGTCAGGTTCATTCAGGACCATTCAGGTCCACTTAGGTCACATTAGGTCCATTCAGGCTTATTCAGGTTCTTTCAGGTCCAGCTAGGTTACTGATGTCCATCTAGCTTTCACTTCAGGTCGCTAAATCGCTTCAGGTCCAGTCACTTCATGTTGTCAAATCACTCGAGATCCATTCAGGCCCAGTTTAGTCACTTCAGGTCCATTCAGATCCAATTAATTGTCACTTCAGGTCCCATCAAACCCAGTAATATATAGCTTCCGGGCCATCCAGATCAAACAAACTTATTTCAGGTCCAGTCGTCACTTCAGGTCCAGTTTAAAGTCCCTTCAGGTCCAGTCAGACCCAAAAATATCACCAGGTTCAATCGGTTCCTTTCAGGTTACGTCAGGTGTGGATTGAAGGGGCAAAAGGGAAATTTCTCGTCCTGAAGGGGTTAAGGTATCCGGTGACCCTTCAGCACGATGACGTCATTTTAAATTTAGTTCATTCACTTTAACTTGGTCAAGAAAAAGATAAACTACGCCTGTATATTCTGTCCACAGAACTCCGTGATTAACATAAGATGGGGAGAGAATTTTCTGCCTAGCCTAGTTTAAAGTGAAGAGTTTACAAAAAAGATGATTTCATTCGATGTAAACAAACTCTAGCATTATTTACAGCAATATAAACAGCCTCCATTATCAACAGCAACGGCCTTCATTACTAACAGCAACGGCCTTCATTATAAACAGCAACGGCATTCATTATTAATAGCAACGGCCTCTGTTATTAACACAATAGTCCCCATTATTAACAGCAACAGTCTCCATTATGAAAGGCAATTGCATCCATTATGAACAGCAACATCCTCCGTTATTAACTTTCTTCACACAAAACAGCATCCGTTATTTAAGTATTATAAACAGCCTCTATAGTTACTCCTGTTTATATTTAATTCTTGTTACCGTCAAACGCTAATAAATTACTGATTGTTAATTACCTCTAATATTTCTTCAGTTTGTCTGGGCATTTATTTTTTTAGGCTTAGGTAAATGAACAAAGCTAAGAAGTGTCGAAGCATCCATTGTCTTTCGTTCCTCCTACAAAAAAGAAATCTTATTTACGAGAGGAGCATTATAAGCTGTTTTGACTTTGCAGGAAGGACGTGTCATGGGAAAAGTAAAATCTTTCTTTAAATGTATTTTTCCTGTAATAACAAGTCTAAAGATAAGTTGGTGACAATCTGTTTCCTTATTTTGGTGTCGGAGGAAAGGCGTAGAAACACGAAAAAGGAAGGAGATGATGGAAAGGCGGGCAGTTGGGATGTGTGGTTTAAGGTGGGACATGAGGGAAATATTTGCATTTTCCTGTTTCTCCATACATCCCTCACCCCGTCTCCACCTTCCTGCCTGTTCTTCAGGTCTCAGTTATCATGCAGGTGTTAATTATTAAAAAATATATAAATACTGGTAGGTTTATAATAAATAAAAAACGAGAAGGGAGGGGGGGGTTGGGTCGGGAGAGGGGGATGGAGGGATTGGGGGATGCCATGCTTTCTATCCCGTCTCAGATCTTCCCGCCATTTAATTAAATTTCTCAATAAGTTTTACGTACATGAATTAATTAAAAACCGCGTTAGTATACCGAACATGAGATATTACATCGCAAACGAACTGATTTTTAATTTTGCACGAGTTCGTTATAGATATCCTTTGTATTTTTAAAACTCTTTCTACCCAACTGAGCACCCGCATTGCAATAATCCACCTCTTATGGCGTCCTATTCTGTCTTCGACGACGGCCTCAATTATGTTCTTAGCGATATGTTCATAATTCACTAACTGTCCAGATTTTTCGTATGCAACTAGGTTTGAATTTTTAAAAGACTTAAATTTGGTGGATATAAGGCTGTAGATAGTGAAATTAGGAATAAATAGGTGGTACCGCGAAGGGAGACGCAACCCAATCCAAGGATGATGACGTGGCTGGGTACCTGACACATTTCTGAGAGACTTCGGACGGGAGAGACCGCGGCGTAAGTTACCTCTAATATTTCTTGACGTTTTTACTATCTGGTAAATTTTGCATGCGAGTTTTTACATAGTTTTGTTACTTCAATAGCTGTAGTTATGTAGAGGTAAATATAGTAAAGGCTTTATTTGAATTTTGTACAGGAAATGCGTGCCGGCACGGAGTGGCGCCATCCAGACGGAGTAACTTCTACTGGGCGAGTGACGCCATCTTTGATTTATGTCCTTATGGTGTTATGTTACTCATTTTAAAGTATTTTTAGAATGACTTAGCATATTTTGATGTATCATTGAACTTACTGTATTTTATATGAATTTTCGCCATGATTACTGATGCCGTCATTGAATTTATCGGGGACGCGTCGAGCTGCGGAGGTTCAATACGGCCTCCATGAACGACCTCAGTACGAAATATAATTCACAAGTTTAATATAAATTGCCCAGTCTGGCTCCCAACTACCCAGCCATACTCGCGAGTCCCATCCAGCCAGTCGTTCTGACTGCCGATGCTCCTAACTGCCCAGTCGTGCTTCTGGTGCCCACCCACTCTCCCAACTGCCCACCTGTGCTCCCAGCTGCCCAGTCGTGCTTCCGACTCCCATGCTCCCAACTGCCCAGTCATACTTCTAACTGCCCACCTATGCTCCCAGCTACCCAGCTATGCTCCCAGTTCCCCACCCACGCTCCCAGTTGCCCGCTCATGCTCCCAACTGCCCACCTACGCACCCAACTGCACACCTATGCACCCAACTGCCCACCCATGCTTCCAACTGCCCACACATGCTCCCAGCTGCCCAATCATACTCCCAACTGCCCATTGTTATGCTCTGTGTTTTTGTGGCGCGACTTCTTGCTCCGTAAATACACAGGCTCAACCTCAGGTTTACCGCCGTGTCTGAAGGCGTGACTCCTCGCACCACAAGTCACAGGCACAAGCTTTGGGGGTCCTTTGCTACACGACCGGGTTAGAACATTTACCAAAGGAACAGGGCAAAAACACAGGCAAACCAGTACAACACATATTAACCAGATCTGGGAAAACCATACAACATGGGATACTACATGTGGCACTTCAATTACAACAAATCAAGCAACACTTCTATTAATAACAGAGTGGCACACTGGGAAGGATGAGTCTGTGACTCACTCCGTGTCCGTGTTAGGGCTGCACAATAGTTAAGGTCAGTTTCTGGCCTTATACTCCCTGGTAGAGGTTTTCTCCCTCGTACCCTATGGGCGACACTGAACTGGGACTCGATGATAAGTCTACTGGTGATCACTAGAGGAATCACAGTGGGGTTCACTCGTAAAGTGGGGAACACAGTACACTGGGGAGGAGGGGGGAGGGGTGATTCACTAAGGGAAGGAGAAGTCACAGAAATCACTCGGGGGAACCACATATATTACCTGGGCCAGGAGTGATGACAGGAGCGTGAGGGGAAGTTCTCACGCTCTCTGGAGGTTCAAGTGTCGGTCAGGTGTAAGAGGGAGGCCAGCAGGGGGCAAGGGCATCACCTTACGTTGAGAGGCAACACCGGGGGTCCTTGGGCTCTTAAGACTAGGACCGAAGAGATCCAGGAGGCGAATGACCTGGCAAAAGTCCGGGCTGTGGTCGGAGTGCAGGGAGCACCAGTCGGCTCCGGGGAGTCCGGAGAGGAGAGCGTGCCCCTCGCGGGTCGAGGGCTGCGGTCTCAGGAGGAGGGTGAGGCCATCAGGAGTCGCCTGCAGCCTGGGTGCCCCTGGGAGTCCGTCAGCATCGGCCATTAGGAAGTAGGCCGCTGGTCACGTCCCCCACACGCTGGACCTGTAGGGGAGAGAGAAAGACATCCCGCTTGGCTGCAGGAGGGTTGGGCCGAGCCATGGACTCGCTCCTTTTTGGGAGTCTCCGGCTTCGTGGAGGAGGGGGAGCCGGAACTCATGCCCTCAGCCTGGCAGGCTCGACGGGCTCCGCCTCAACTCCACGCTGGGAGGGAAGGAGATCTGGTGGGTGTTCCTTGGACCTGGCAAGCCCGACGGGCATTGCCAAGGTGCCCTGACGGAGGGGAGAGGGGGAGATCCGATGGGTGTTGCTGAGGTGCCCCTCACTCCGAGGGCAACAGGAGGGAGAGGTCCGACAGATCCTTTCGGTGGGGCAGGCCCGACGGGCGCTACCTCGCTTTTGCTTGGGGGGGGCTGATGCAGCCGCGGCGTGCCCAGTGGATGACGCCGTAGGGGCTCTGCTCCCTGTCCCCGGGTTGGCAGGAGGGATCTGACGGATGCCCTCACACGTTTGCCGGATGGATGCAACCGTGTTAATACTCCCGGAGGAGGGAAACAGGCGGGGAAGAACCGACAGTCATTCCTTCGCCAGCAATTCCGGCAGGAGTTGCTGTGCCGCTGTGTGGGAAGACTGAAGGACAGCTCCCACCCCGAGTCTGATGAGGGCTGGCATGGGTAGAGAGTAATGCACCCGGACTGCTACCTCAGGTCTGGTCCGGTTGTGGGGAAGAGGGGCGTACGGAAGAAGGTGAGGTGGGCTTTTGTGGTGCAGAAGGCCGTTTCACCTGTAAAGTATTTCCTCCCTATTTTGGTGGTTGGTGGTGTCGGTCTTGGTGTACATTTTACCCACCTACGCTCCCAGCTACCCAGCTATGCTCCCAGTTCCCCACCCCGCTCCCAACTGCCCGCTCATACTCCCAACTGCCTACCCATGCTCCCAACAGCCCACCTACGCACCCAACTGCCCAACCATGCTCCAGACTGCCCAACCATGCTCCAAACTGCCCACCCATGCTTTCAACGGCCCAATCATGCTCCCAGCTGCCCACGCATGCTCACAATTGCCAATCCACATTCCCAACTGCCCAACCATGGTCTCAACTGCACAACCACACTCTCAAATGCCCAGCCATGCTCCCAATTGCCCACCCACACTCCTAACTGCTCAGTCATGCTCCCAACTGCCAAGTGATGCTCCCATCTGCTCAATCATGCTTCCATCTGCCCAACCATGCTTCCATCTGCCCAACCATGCTCCCAGCTGTCAAACCATCTCCCCTCTAACCAGGGAGACTTTGTTGGACAGTTTGGGGCTTGGTTAAACTGTTACATGCATGGTTAGACAGATGGGAATGGTTAGGCAGTTAGGAACATGGTTAGGCAACTGGGAGCATGGTTGAGTAGTTTTGAGTGTGGATAGGAAATTAAGAGTGTGGTAGAGCTGTTAAGGCAGTTAGGAGCACAGTTGAGCAAGTAGGAGCATGGCTAGGCAGTTAGGGCATGGTTATGCAGCTAGGAGCATGGCTAAGCAGTTGGAAGCAGCTTGATTGGACAGTTGGGATGGTGGTGGAACACTTGGAAGCTTGGTCAGATAGTTGGGGGGCATGGTCAGACGTTCGGGGGCATGGTTGGCTGGTTAGAGGCATTTTGTAAATGTTGAGGTTTGATATAGCCGACCCTGCTGTATGTCATATATATTGAACTATTCGATGTACTGTTACTCTTACCCTAACTGATGTGATAATAGCAAGGGTTCACTCTGGGAGAGTCAATTTTTAAGATTGTATGTGCTGTAGGTTAACCACTTCTGTCTCGTTAAGTCATGAATTTTTCACAAGAAATATACAGTGAGTCCTTGATGTACGAAAGGGATAGGGACCGAAAAAAACCTTTCATAATTTGAAATTTCGTATGTCGGAACGATTTTCCCCATTGAAATATACATAGAAATGGGGGGATGCGTTTCAGGACCCCCTCGGACCCCCCACCTAAACTACCCCTTCTGTTTTGAAGTACTGTAAGTAATGTACTGTACCTTTATACTGTACAATACAATTGTACCAGCATTGATGCTGGTGGCCCTTCACATGGTGGCACCCTATTGTTCATCTGCTGCTTCTTCGACTGGTCCAGGTGGTTCTGGTGAAGATGGTGCAAGTGGTTCTGATGAATCAGGGTGCTGCCTCTTCTTTGCAGCGGGCTTCCCGATGCTGGAGATGATGCAGGGCACTCGGGAGGCATGTCTCAACAGTACGAAAAGGTGTAGAGCTGCGAAAATGTCCTCATGTACAGCGAACTGCGAGGAGGGACGTGGACTCAACTGAGAAGCGCGCGAACAATTGTTTATCAGAGATGGGTTAGTTTGTTTCCTCGCCGCAAGCGAGCACAGCGCTGTGCAGCGCGCCCATTTTGAATTTTTCGTATTTCCTTTCGCTTTGCTTTTTGTATTATCGAGACAGATACTTTTCGTATTGTGGAATTTGTCCAACATTCCTCGCTTTCGTAACATCGAAAATTTGTACATTGGGTTTTCATTTATCGAGGACTCACCGTACTGTGGTGTATACTGTATATTTAAGATTTAATTTTAGGTGCCTTTCCTCCCTCCCTCACCTTTTTTTTTTTTTTTTTTTAAATTCAATATTTGCTTTAACAATGACTCTGAGAGAAAAAAAGGTAAAATTATCATTTCAACCCCGAACAGAAGTAGGAGACAATTCAAAAACTTTTCTTCTATGGCATTTTTCTCGCAAGTTATTTTTATTTTACTCTTGAAGATAACCTAACCTAACATATCCTTGCTGGGTAAAATAAAAATAATTTTCAGTGAAAATGTCATAGAAGAAAAGTGTCTTAAAATTGTCTAAAATATCGAAAAAATGGATCAAAAACTCGTAATTCCCTTAGGGGTTGAAATGATAATAGAACCGAAAAAATAAAAACTTTGCTAGTGGCTGCAGGTACGGTCATCCATCCTTAAATGTTTTCTTGCAGTCTGTGAATTCTGTTACAATTCTATCCTTATTTTTTTATTTTTTTTTTTTATTTTTTTTGCAGATTGTGTTCTAGCTCCCTCCTTATTTGTGAATTTACATTTTGCAGATGGTCATCCTTCCATATTTGAGGTATTCTGTTTGCTGACTCGCTGACAGCTGTCCTTCAGTTTTTGCAATTTTGCTTTTTGTTGATGTCCCTCCATATTTTTCGGGTTTGCTGCTTGCGGATTCTGTCAGTTTTCCCTCCACATTTGTGGTTTTGTTTTTTGCAGACCACCTTCCATTTACAGTAGTATGCTTTCTTTCTGTACCAGATCAGTTGGAGGCAACCGTGATCTGAGAAAGTGTCCAATAAATCTGATCGATCCCCCTGAAGTGGGATTTCAAGCACATCTATCTATATAAATACTGTAAATGGCAAATTCTGTCTGTCTGTCCATCTGAAACCCCTCTAACTCAGGACACACTTACTCTACATAGACATATTATACCTTTTTGGAATCAGGATGGTCCCGGGATTGAAAATCTGCCCTTCATCTGGTGCTTGAACAGTTTGTGATTTGAAGAACTCAACTCAGATGAAGCTCCACGGAGTTTGTGACTTGAAGAACTCAATTGAGGGCTAATTGGGTGAAGTTTGTGATTTGAAGAACTCAGTTGAGGGCTAACCGGAGCTAGCTTAAAAGTCCTCACAGAGTGCGGACTTTTAAGCTAGTAATGGAAAATAAAGGAGTGAAATAGCATATTCCAGTACTAAAGATGAAAACTATATGCATCTTCCACATATTTATTTCGCCAGTAATTTCGCATGCTTGTCACAGCGCTTCATGACTCGCCCGAGTGATGGAAAAAAAATGCAGCCAACGTTTGTACAGTAACTGTATTGAGTCATTCCGCACTCTGGAAGTGATTCATATTGATCCTGTAAGCCAGAGTTGTCTGGAAGGTCTTCATATTTTTTTCCCCATTGACCAGATGGTATCCAGAATGTACAGTACAACAGTTCGTCGAGGGACCCCAAAGTGTTCATTAAATCTGATATCTTATCTAGCGGTGTATATTCAAGCTAGGGTTTGCTGTATTTACTTTTTTTTTTTTTTTTTGTGTGTGGATGTCCCTCACTATTTGCAGTTTCATTTTTTGCAGATGTCCTTCCATATTGCTCAATCTCTGGCAGCCTCCCTGTTCAGTCCCTTATCCCTGCAATCACACTTTATGACCTTGTCCCAAGTGTTTGTTGGTCTGCCTCTCGCAGCCCTACCCTCTATGTTCACGCTTCTCTCAGTACTGTACTATAGTTTTAGTGTTAATCTCATGTTACAGCTCAGCATTCAAGATAGTGAGATGGCAGTTTTTGTGCTTAGTTACTAGTAATCTTGTTATACAGTAGTTCTGCATTTGATATGGAGAGATTATAGTGTTACATTTAAAGTTAAAATCAAAAGAATGTAGGGTAATTTGATATGTAATTTATCCATTCTGTTGCAGATACTGTACTGTACTGTATTGATGTGCTAGTGGGATCCAGTCAACCACCGGGCAACAACTGGGGACTCGACTAGAGGAGTATCGTCCCCTTGCGGGTTCTTCTCTTCAGTTAAGGTGAGTTGTTAGTGACATTTAGTTAAACCATTGACTCTGCTGGAGAGAGATGCCTTCATATGGTGGCACAGATATAGTCAGGTGACTTGAACTTTTAAAATTATGTTAGTTAAACCACTGAATTAATGTGGTACTGGAGAGGGATGCCTTTATGTGGTGGCACAGATGTTTAACTTTACTGCCCACTTACAGCTTTCAGCACTCCAGTTCCCAGAACAAAGGATGGTGGATCACTGGAGAAGGGCAGCTTTAGCCTGCAATCCACTGGGGTCACATCCAAATGAGCCTGGCCTATCAAGAACAATCATTTCAGTCTGATGCAGTTTGGCTATCTCCAGATGATAAGATTCATTCAAGGTTCTTTTTCAAACTGGAGGGGCGATGCTGTAGCCTTCATTAACACTTACATCTAGAATGCTTTTCAAAACAGAATTAAATTAGCAGCTGCAAGAATAAACTAAAAGATAAGGTGTCAGATTGAATTGATTACATTTGTATAGGCAGTCCTGAGTCATGGATGTGGTAATAAATATGGAAAAATTTGCATTCATAGATAGCAATTGCATTATTCTAGGCATTTTTTTTTTTTTTTAATTATGGATATGAAGTCAAACCATGGTCAAAACAAGGTTATTGACTACGTGGTATGCTTCATGCCTTGAACTGTCAGATGGGATGGGATGGAAATTTGGTGAGCAGTGGAGTAGGGTCAAGGAAGTGTACCCTGGTAAATGGGCCTTGCATGCTTATGCCCTTTTACACTAATTTGGCTTAAAATTGCCCCAGTCTTTTAATGATGAGTCACAGCAATAGGTTAACACTAGAATGTGATGCCAGTCGTGTGCTATGAAAGGATGTAGAGCCACAATACTGTATTGTCTTATTTTGCCTCTGAGCTATGTGCAATAAGCCGGAAAAGGAAAATAATCTGGACCAGGTTAAGGTAAAACAACTAGAGGTTTGAGTGCAGTGAAGATTATGTTAATGTTTTTATCACTGACCATGCCTACATGTCTAGTTCTTTCCACTGGATGACAGCTCTCATTGTGTCACAGTTTTGATCTGTGACCCTGCTCAGTCCTTTTACATGAAGAGCACACCACACAGTCTGTCATGTCTATAGTAGACACCTTAATCCCCAAAGGGGTGGCCATAAATAAGTGCTTCTGTCACCCTGTTATCTGCTATTTGTTTGCCCTCTCTCCGACTCACACTCCACTCTCATATCTCTCCACTCCATCCCTCTATCTGATCCCCCTCCACCTCACTCATATATTCCAAGTCAGTCTCTCATTCTTCATCCTGTCCATATGGTCATATCATCTCATAGTAGTTTCCTTTAAGTTTTAGTAACCTCAGCATCAATACCACAGTGTACGTTTACTTATTTGTCTGTCTCTCCATGTAACTCCACGTGCTTCTCTCATATAAATCATTTCCACCACTATCACTCCTGTTTTGTGTCCTTTCAGCAGAGTCCAAGCTTCACTTTTGTACTTTAGTGAGGAATGCAATATTGCCATGCAGCAAATTTGTTTACTCAGTCCCTTACCGTCAAGGTCTCCACACGCAATTTCATTTTATGTCTTTGTTGGTCTGTTTCTGGTTGTTTTTCCACATTCATGCCTGTGGGTCATCCTTCAGCCTCCTCTCAGTGTATCCAAACCATTTTGACCTGTGGGTTCACATCACTTCTGATATCTCTTTTGCATCTCTCACAGTATGCTGTTCCCATTTTTTATGCTTATTGATGTCCCACTGATGAATCTGATCATTGTGTTTTCATTGCATTTCAATCTTCATGTATCCTCTTGCCGGCCAAGTGTCTCTGCCATACAGCATAGCACTTCTCACACATTTTGTAATGAGTTCAGTAAAAGCCCAAGTTTAGCGACATCTTTCACAGTTTCATGGTTAGTGATGGCCAGCAAATATTCCCAAACACCGTTCTTGCGTGAAAATCCCTCTGTTAGTGACGAGATAGCGTAAACAGACCGCGCACATGGAAAGCGATCGTCACTTATTATTCACATCCATTGCTGCAGAAGAGATGCAGCACAGGATGGATATGATGCGAGGAGAGGTGGAGGCAACAGAGGCAGAGGAGGGTGAAGGTGCCAGAGGTGACAGGGCACAGTAGCCTCACCACCTGCCTCGGAAATTACACTCCCATCCCTTCCGTTAAGCACCTCACTCCAGCCTTCCAAGTGAGGTTCCTTGCCTGTTAGGTGCTTTGTATGAATACTAGTTTCTTTTCAGGTGTGATCAGTAAATTTTTTATTGCATAATGGGTTTTAAGGGGAGTTGGCATGGGACTTGGAACCAGTTAGCCTATTTCCCATAGGATCAGTGCCCCAATTTTAGCAGTTTCATGGTTCGCAGTACTTTTCACTAAGCCAATTAGGCACGAAACTTTGGGCTTTACTGTACTTGCAGCACGAAAAGAGAGCCTTTTAGCCAGGAAAGGCAACAACGGTTCCCAAAATTTTTTCCATCCACTTATACTGGCAGTGGAAGGAGTCTCTTCCTCTCTGCAGTCAGCACTGCCTCCTGGTAACAGAATTTCCTCCACACCTCCACGTGTTCTAAGTGACTTACCCAAAAAACACTGTCCATACTGTCAACAACCCAGACACCCCTGCATGTCACAAATTGACAAAATCCCATCCTGCAGTCTACTCCAACACCACTGCATCTCGTGTGATCCCATCAATAAGTTGTACACAGAAGAAAATCCCTCCCGACTCCCTTCTTACACACAGCACAAGGCCACTCACCCTGTTCTACAGCATTATTGTGTATGCATCTACTAACCATAAGTCTAGTTTTATCATTGCTGACTGCTTCTATCCCATACCTCTACCTCGTAAACTTTTGATTTGCTGCATACCTTCAGCAGTCATAACTAAACCAACATAAAGCTCTCAGGATAGCATACTTTTTGACTGTCTTGGCTGCCTCAAGTGCCTAGATAGACAGCAATGGACTTGTCATGGATCCCTGATGCATCCCTACATTGACTGAGAATTCCTTGGCTCCCCATCTACTCTTTTAGCTGTTGTTGACTCTTAGTAGAGTTTCATCACTAACTTGACAGTCCATCTTGCAAAATAGCTTTCTCATAGTTATATACTAACACTCGTGGGACTCAGCACCACCAAATCCACATAGTGTATATGTAGTACTGTATTGTTTTCTGTTTTTTCTGTGGCATTTCTCTTGCAGCTGGTGGACAGTGAATATTTTATCAGACTAGCATCTTCAAGGCATAAAACCAAACTTCATTTTATTTGTACTGTACTACAGGGTATTGATTCATGGACTTTGTGATCATCCCATTAGCCCTCGTTGTTTAACAGCTTCAACCCTTTGTAAATTATCCCTCCATTACAGTACCTTTACCTGTATTTGCATTCACTATCACATTCATTCAACCTTCTGGTATTGGTTCTTCTCCTAGCCAACATTGCATTTATTAGCTCAGGTACCATTTTCACACCTACATTACCAACAACTTGAACACTGAACACTTCCCATTCTCTGGATGCCCTGGGACAAAGCTTAAAATACACAACTGTTCTTTGGATTCTTCGTGGTTTGTTTGACTCCATCATGTAAATGATGATTTAGAAAAGTAGAAAAAAAAAAAGAGAGAGAGAGAGAGAATCTGCATAAAGGGCTCAGACAGCCAGATAAGAATGGGATTGGAAAGTGAGTTGGAGGGAGGGTTGGAATGGGAATGTGTGGCCTTCATCAGCATTTCAGTGGTACCAGCCACTTTTCCCCTCTTATCCCAGGAGTTAATCTTTAGACTGCCTCCTCTTTAACCTCAGGTGGTGGGCCTTGTTATGGTTCAGTATTGGTAGAACTCTTCCTATCTTAGTCAGATTCCTCATTCATCGTATAATGTACAGTCAGCGCTCACAAAATGTGTGATCCTACAGCATGAAATTCACATGGCATGGAAGGCAAAATATGATGCCAAAATTTAGTCAATGCAAAAATGCTAGACATTAAGTAGGCAGAGATAGGTGCCCATTTTTTTGAGAGCCATACTACGCGGCGACGATAAACATAATGCAGCCATCGACCCAAAATTATGGTTCAGACACATAACTTGGCAAATTAGGGCCATAAGGCGGTGGGGACAGACATAATGCGGCCAGTGTTAGTCATAGTGCGGGTTGCATCAGCCTATAACATATGGCTGTCGTGTGTCTGTGCTGGGTGTCATCACTGTCCACTGAGCATTCCTGCCCCAGTTGAGCCTACCTCTCCCTGCGCTCTGGCTGCACACGTACTTTGTGTTATCTTTGTTCTTTTTTTTTTCTTTTTTTTTGGCCATGGCACATGTACTTTGTGTTATCTTTTTTTTTTTTTTTGCCGTGGAACCCCACTCCACCTCCCCTCAGCAAGCCCGCAATCACCTCCATTCAAGGTGGGGAATCCCTCAGTGTTTGTATATAATGAATTCTGTTAGGTAGGTAAATGTCTTGGGAAAAAAAAAAAAATCTCCAAAAGGTGAGCTTGGGACTGGCTTGGGTACCTTGAAGCCCTTAAACATGTAAATATATGGCCCTATAATGTGGAATTGTCATAAAGCAGGACCTTCTGGGTACAGTGTTCGCTTGTTATGTGAGCGCTCTTCGTACTTATAGTACCGTACATCCGAAACTCCAGTTTCCAAGAACCTTTTTCTAAAATATTTTTCATGTGATAGCTGGTTGTCAACATATCATCTGTGATCACACAAATGACGTGTATTTATATATATATATACAGTATATATATATCGTTTCGTTTCATTTTTGAAGGCTCCAACATGCTTGCATGCGTCGGCCTTGGTCACCTAATGGCGCCTCTCCATGCTGCTCGATCTTTGGCAGCCTCCCTGTTCAGTCCCTTAACCCTGAGGTCACACTTAATGACCTCGTCCCATGTCTTTCTCGGTCTGCTCCTCCCAACCTCTCCCCCAATATTAACACTTCTCACCCTCTGCACCCAATTATCATCCCCCATCCTCTCCACATGTCCAAACCACCTCAGCCTAACTCTCCTCATCACAACACCAATACACTCCAGTCCCATCCTACCTCTCCACTCTTCCATCATAAACCCAGCCCCCCCAGGCCTTGAACACAGGGACGCGCTGCACATCCACCTAATCATTGTCATTTCTGTACGTTTAAGCCTGTGAATATCCTCTTCCTTTACTGCTTAGGTCTCACTACCATACAGCATCACACTCCTAACACTTGCTGCATACAAAGACCCCTTAGCATGTAAGGAGAGTCCTCTCAATGTCAGGATAGGCAACAGCTCCCTGCATTTCTTCCAACCACCTCTCATCCTAGCAACCGAGCTAGCTCCACCTCCACCTCCGGCACATAACATGTCTCCCAAATAAAAAAACTCTTCCACGCACTCAAGAGACTCACCAGCAAGTTAAATCCTTTCATGCCTAACAATCTCCACCTGCTCTCCCCGACACACCACACACATAAAATCAGCATTATCTCGCAGTCTACCTCTAATACCACTACATCTCTTGTGCACCCATTTATCACAAACACCGCATAAGATGGAATTACTTCCCACACCTTTCTGGCAGACTGCACATGGCCACTCTCCCTCTCTTATTGTACTGCCTCCAACCCTAGATATCATCACTTTTGTTTTATCTGCATTTACCCCTTAAGCCCTTGTACCCCATACCATGTCTCCACTTCTTAAATCTTTCCTCCGCCTCCTTTTCATTCTCTGCAATCAACACCAAATCATCAGCATACATCTTCCACAGGAGTTCATCTCTGAAGTCACGTGAGAGGGCTTCAAGTACCATGATAAACAACAAGGGACTCAAAACTGACCCCTGATGCACACAAACATTCACGGAAAACTCATCACTCAAAACTATTCACTCTTACCTGGGTGTGAGCACCCAACATACATGGCCATAACCACCCTAACCAGCCACTCTTCCAACCCTTGCTTTCTCATTGCCCACTTCACCACCTCTCTAGGGACATTGTCAAAGGCCTTTTCTAAATCAACAAAAACAAAATACAATTCCCTTTCCAATATATTTTTCCTGAAGCTGTCATTTCGTCATTTCGTTTTTGAAGGCTCCAACATGCTTGCATGCGTCGGCCTTGGTCATCTAATGGCGGCTCTCCACGCTGCTTGATCCCTGGCAGCCTCCCTGTTCAGTCCCCTAACCCTTAAGTCACACTTAATGACCTCGTCCCATGTCTTTCTCGGTCTACCTCTCCCAACCCCTCCCCCAACATTAACACCTCTCACCCTCTGCACCCAATTTTCATCCCCCATCCTCTCCACATGTCCAAACCACCTCAGCCTACCTCTCCTCATCACAACACCAATACACTCCAGTCCCATCCTACCTCTCAACTCTTCCATCGTAAACCCAGCCCCCCCAGGCCTTGCACGCAGGGACGCACTGCACATCCACCTAATCATTGTCATTTCTGTACGTTTAAACCTGCGAATATCCTCTTCCTTTACTGCCCAGGTCTCACTACCAAACAGCATCACACTCGTAACACATGCTACATACAAAGACCCCTTATCACGTAAGGAGAGTCCTCTCAATGTCAGGAGAGGCAACAGCTCCCTGAACTTCTTCCAACCACTTCTCACCCTAGCAACTGAGCTAACTCCAGCCCCACCTCTGGCACATAACATGTCTCCCAAATAACGAAATTCCTCCACACACTCAAGAGACTCACCTGCAAGTTCAACCCTCTCACGCCTAACAATCTCCACCTAATCTCCCCGACACGCCGCACACATGAAATCAGCATCATCTCGCAGTCTGCCTCTAATACCACTACATCTCTTGTGCATCCATTTATCACAAACATTACACAAGATGGAATTACTTCCCACACCCTTGTGGCAAACTGCACATGGCCACTCTCCCTCTCCTCTGATTGTACCACCACCAACCCTAGATATCATCACTTTTGTTTTATCTGCATTTACCCTTAAGCCCTTGTACCCCATACCATCTCTCCACTTCTTAAATCTTTCCTCCGCCTCCTTTTCATTCTCTGCAGTCAACACCAAATCATCAGCATACAACATCTCCCATGGAAGTCCATCTCTGAAGTCACATGAGAGGTCTTCAAGCACCATGATAAACAACAAGGGACTCAAAACTGACCCCTGATGCACACCAACATTCACGGAAAACTCATCACTCAAAGCTCCAGTCACTCTTACCTGGGTGCGAGCATCCATGTACATGGCCATAACCACCCTAACCAGCCATTCTTCCAACCCTAGCTTTCTCATTGCTCACTTCACCACCTCTCTAGGGACTCTGTCAAAGGCCTTTTCCAAATCAACAAAAACAAAATACAATTCCCTTTTCTTTCCAATATATTTTTCCTGAAGCTGTCGAACAATGAATATGACATCAGTGGTCCCCCTGCCTGGCATAAACCCAAACTGCATCTCATCGATATTCACTCTTTCTCTAATCATACCTTCTAGAACTCGCTCCATTACTTTCATTATCTGATCTAAGAGCTTTATACCTCTGTAATTTCCCCTTTCCAGGGCATCTCCCTTTCCTTTGTACACATTTACAATTACACTCTTCAGCCAATCATCTGGGACAACACACTCATATATAATCATATTTATCAGGACAGTGACTAACCTCACCCCAGTATCTCCTGAGGCCTTCAACATTTCGGCAGTCAACCCAGACACACCTGCCGCCTTCCCCACCCGCATCCTGCCTATTGCCTGACTCACAGTAGCAGCGTCAGGATCAGCTGGCTCCAAACCTTCTCTATCCCAGTCAAACTCCTCATTCAACAATCGGCTATAATGCTCTCTCCATGCATCTTTAATATCCTCACTGTTCACCACTACCCTTCCATCATCTTTCTTCACACACTGCTCACCTACAATGTCCCGATGATCCCTCTCCACCTGATTTGCCACCCTAAAAATCATATTTTTCCTTTCTCCATGGTTTAGATTATCAAGTAAAAGTCTCTGTGACTCAGACTTCACCCTGTATACCTCTCTTCTAGCCCTGCGCTTGGCAGCCAAGTACTCCTCCCTGTTACCACCATTCTTCCATTCCCGGAAAAGCCTTCTTTTCTCCTTAACTGCAGCTTCTACACCCTCATCCCACCACCAAGTTACTTTATGTCTTGGTGGGCCTCTTGTCCAACCGCATATTGCATCGGTAACTCTCAAGAGGTTGTTCTTAAGGGCTTTATACTGTTCATTAACACCTCTATCTATGGCTACCTGTTCAGCCACCACTCTCCTCATCTCACTATAAAAGGCATCCCTTACTGATTGGTTTCCCAGCTTCCATATTTACTCCTAGGTACATATGTCCTCCTTCTCATCACTCGTTCCTTAAGCACCATGTCACAAATCAACAGTTTGTGCTGCTGCACACACTCCTCACTTCCTATAACTTTAACATCCCTCACTAATCTCCTATCAACCCTCCTGACCAGAAAATAATCTACCTGACTAGTATTTCCCCAGGACTCGTACATAACCAACCGGCTGATTCTTTTCCTAAAATGTGTGTTGCACACAATCATGTCCATAGCCTCCCCAAACTCGAGTATTCTTTCCCCTTCCGCATTCCTCACACCATATGCACATCCTCCATTGACTCCTTCATTTGAGCTGCTTCACACACATGACCATTTAAATCCCCTCCCAGAACCACTACCTCATCATCACCCATACCACTCACTACATGTATTAAATCATCCCAAAATCTATCCTTCTCTGCGTCATCCAATCCTACCTGTGGAGTATATGTCGAACAATGAATATGGCAACAGTTGGTCCCCCTGCCTGGCATAAACCCAAACTGCATCTCATCAGTATTCACTTTTTCTCTAATCATACCTTCTAGAACTCTCTCTATTACTTTCATTATCTGACCTAAGAGCTTTATACCTCTGTAATTTCCCCTTTTCAGGGCATCACCTTTCCCTCTGTACACATTTACAATTACACTCTTCAGCCAATCATTTGGGACAACACACTCATATATAATCATATTTATCAGGTCAGTGACTAACCTCACCCCAGTATCTCCTGAGGCCTTCAACATCTCGGCAGTCAACCCAGACACACCTGCCGCCTTCCCCACCTGCATCCTGCCTATTGCCTCACTCACAGTAGCAGCGTCAATCAAAGGCCAAGGGCCAAACACTGGATCTGCTGGCTTCAAACCTTCCCTATCCCAGTCAAACTCCTCATTCAGCAACCGGCTATAATGCTTTCTCCATGCATCTGTAATATCCCTCTGTTCACCACTACCCTTCCTTCATCATTCCTCACACACTGCTCACTTACAATATCCCGATTATACCTCTTCACCTGATTTAACCTCACCCCCCCAGTATCTCCTGAGGCCTTCAACATCTTGGCAGTCAACCCAGACACACCTGCCGCCTTCCCCACCCGCATCCTGCCTATTGCCTCACTCACAGTAACAGTGTCAATCAAAGGCCAAGGGCCAAACACTGAATCTGCTGGCTTCAAACCTTCCCTATCCCAGTCAAACTCCTCATTCAGCAACCAGCTATAATGCTTTCTCCATGCATCTGTAATATCCCTCTATTCACCACTACCCTTCCTTCATCATTCCTCACACACTGCTCACTTACAATATCCCGATTATACCTCTTCATCTGATTTGCCACCCTAAAAATCGTATTTTTCCTTTCCCATGATTTAGATTATCAAGTAAAAGTCTCTGTGACTCAGGCTTTGCCCTGTAACCTCTCTTCTATCCCTGCGCTTGGCAGCCAAGTACTCCTCCCTTCTTCCATTCCCGGAAAAGTCTTCTTTTCTCCTTAACTGCTGCTTCTACACCCTCATTCCACCACCAAGTTACGTTATGTCTTGGTGGGCCTCTTGTCCAACCACATATTGCATCGGTAACTCTCAAGAGGTTGTTTTTAAGGGCTCTGTATTGTTCATTAACACTTCTATCTACAGCTCCCTGTTCAGCCACCACTCTTCTCATCTCACTATAAAAGGCATCCCTTACTGATTGGTTTCCCAGCTTCCATATTTTCCTTCTAGGTACATATGTCCTCCTTCTCATCACTCGTTCTTTAAATACCACGTCACAAATCAATAGTTTATGCTGCTGCACACACTCCTCGCTTCCTATAACTTTAACATCCCTCACTAACCTCCTATCAACCCTCCTGAGCAGAAAATAATCTAACTGACTGCTATTTTCTCCGGACTCGTACGTAATCAAACGACTCATTTTTTTTCTAAAATGAGTGTTGCACACAATCATGTCCTTAGCCTCCCCAAACTCGAGTATTCTTTCCCTTTCTGCATTCCTCACAGCGTATGTGCAGCCCCCATGGACTCCTTCATAACCTTGAGCTGCTTCACCACATGACCATTTAAATCCCCTCCTAGAACCACTACCTCATCATTGCCCATACCACCTACTACACGTATTAAATCATCCCAAAATCTGTCCTTCTCTGCGTCATCCAATCCTGCCTGTGGAGCATATGCCGATATGATTGCAATCATTTTCCTACCGATCAAAATTTTCACTACTAATATCCTATCACTTACTCTCATAACATTCATGACATATTGCACCCATTTCTCCGCAACCAACACACCCGCACCCCCATATCAGTCAGTTCCTCCCTGCCAAAACATCTTATATTAGCAATCGTTCCAAACAGTCTTTCTGGCTGATCCTTCCCTGTACCGGACTTCCTTCAAACATTCCGCATCCACCCACCTCCTACTGAATGCCTCAATGACTTCCCCCGCTCTTCCCCTCAAACTTCCCACATTCCACGAACCCACCCTAAACCCCCTGGGTGATTTACTGTCCTCAGGCTTGCTTTGATTCTTATATTTGTTAGTCATAGTCAGTAAGATAAAGGGGGGGTAAACATTCAACAGGCCTCACCCATTGCACAGTCCTTGGTCCAGGCATTGGATCTGGGACCCCTAGTCCACCAGCTTACCAGTGGCGGTGGTAGTGGCTTCGAGGCACCCCATCAGGACAGCTGCAGGGACACCCTCCAAGCGCATCTTGGCACTGCAACTGCCCCTCTATTATACACCCACTGATAGAGCAGCCTCCTGGGGCACTACTGTCCGGTTCGGGCCCCTCTCTATTGGGTGGAAGCGGCAGCCTGGGATCCGCAGTGCCCTGTACCCTCCAGCACAGGTTCGAGCCCTACCTCGCCCCGGACCCATGATCTATGCCGGCGGAACCCCCGTCATTCCTCCCCCCAAAAGTCTGCCACTAGGTAGCGGGGGCAAAATTTTCTGGCTGCATGCCTTTGCTGGCATCAACCGCTGTAACGTAGTGGGATACGTTGTGTAATATGTAAAGCGCATGTGGTGTAGTGCATAGGATAGTTAGAGGAAATGTTTGGGAGAGTATGCTGGTCTACTCTCCATGTTACTGTCACACTGAAAAGGTCAGCAAAGGGGGATGGTTAGGTAGCTAGTGGAACAGGAGCCCCAGCTCTCCCTATCACAATCATTCCCATTCCCCTCGGGAATACCGCCCTGTTCGGCCTGTGCTACAGCCTCCTCCTCTATATATATATATATGTGTGTACAGTAGGCGTGGAAAGTATTGACACTTTTTTGCTGACGTCATTCTTTTTCG
>JAGKTI010001606.1:0-42219 GCA_018397915.1 Birgus latro | reverse complement strand
GTCCGTCTCTCAGCTTCTTCGTTGCCCCTGTTTCTCATCCACTCATTATATGCTTTCTTCTTTTGTGCCACAGCCTCTCTCACCTCTTCGGTCCACCATGCTGTTCCCTGAACCCCCTTTCGTCTCCTCTTCACCCCACACACCACCTCACATGCTGCACAGATTTCTTCTGTCAATACCTTGCACACACCCTCCACGTCCCCCATCTGCTCCAATCTATATTTACCCAATCGTTCCTCCACTTCCCTTCTATATTCGGCCTTTATTCCATCCTCTTGTAACTTTTCTACCCTCCTTGTAACAAATACTTCCTCCTGTCTTTCCCTTCTTCTCTTCCTCCATCTTGTTTGGATTCTGATTCTGGCCACCACCAAGTGGTGGTCAGAAAGTCCACTCCCCCAACCTCTATATACTCTTGCATCCATTATACATCTTCTCATCCTTTCATCCACACACACATAGTCAATCATTGCCTTCCGTTCATTCATTCCCCCGTCCTCTCTTCTCACCACTCGCCATGTATACCTATGGATCATTTTGTGCCTGAAGAGGGTATTGGCTATCACCAACCCCCTCCCAGCACAAATGTCCACTAAAGCACTGCCATTCTCATCCATCTCTGCAGGCACACCCCACTCACCAACCACTCCATCCACCTTCTCATTCCCTACTTTTCCATTCATATCTCCAATCAGAAACACTCTCTCATTCCTTTCAAACTTTTCCAAGCAGGCTTCCACATGCTCGTAAAAAACCACTGCTAACTGCACTTCAGAAGAAAAAGAGAGTAAATTTTTGTAAGAAATATCTTGCCTGGAATGAGGAGCAATGGAAAACTGTGCTTTGGAGTGATGAGTCAACATTTACTGTCACTGGTACCCCTTCATCACGAGTGTACCGCAAACCAGGCAGTCACCCCCTGGATCCTAAGTACACTTCCAAGTTTGTTAAATACCCAGCCTCACTCATGGCTTGGGGCTGCTTTACATATTATGGTGTTGGTTGGTTGGTAATTCTACCTGCAAATGAAAAAGTGAACCAGAACAATTATTTGGAGCTCTTATGTGATGTTTTAAGTGACTCTTTTGATAAAACCAAGGCAAGAGTATTTTTGCAAGATTCTGCCCCTCCACATGTTGCAAAGTCAGTGGAACAGTGGCTAACAGACTGTGAGGTTCTCTTTATTCAAGATTGGCCCGGAAACAGCCCAGATATCAATCCCATTGAGAATTTATGGGCGCACATGAAGCGGCAGCTGTGTAGTATGGACACATCATCTTTGCCTAAACTTGAGGCTGCAGTGAAGCAGCTATGGAGCAGTTTTAGTCCGTCTGTTCTGCAAAACTACGCCATCAGTCTCCCCAGACGCCTTAAGAAGATAATAAAGGTGAAGGGGAATGCCAGTAAATACTAAATTCAATGGTGAGTGTTAATTTATTTGTTTCTCCTTGCTAACCACAAGAATGTTTTCTTTTTTTAAGATGGCATCAACACTTTCCACGCCTACTGTATATACTGTATATATATCTATATATATATATATGTGTTTATTTATTTAGTACGTATATATATATTTTTATACATATACAGTAAGGTCCCGGGTTACGTCAGAGTTCCGTTCCTGAGACATGACGTAAGCCGATTTTGAACGTAAGTCGAGTTTTACAGATTTTTCAACCATACATCGCATACTATACATGTAATAATCTTATAACAGGTTTGTATAAGAAACACAGTCTTTTGAACTGATGATATTTATTGAATAAAATATAAGTTGTACTTGCTACGAGTCTTCGTTACAATAGCTCACTCGCTGCAGTAACGGTACTTCTCATCGTCATGGCAACCGAGTTATTCCGCACCTGCCTCACCCACAACTGAGTCAGGATGCCGCTCCCTCACTCTTCCGTCCTTACACACGTGCACACTGCCAACACACGTTTTATTCCTAAATTCAAACACTTTTCATACTTCATCATACAATAAAGTTTACCGTAAAATATGAAATACCAACATCATTACCAGCTCGGTAATGTAAGCATTTCTAACATCAAGTTTGATGGCTTTTTTTTCCTCATTACGCATAATAATATAGACTTTTTCACGTAATGTGATGGTCTTGCGTTTCTTGGAGTCATTATGGTCACTAGGAAGCTGTCTTTTAGGCATCATGGAATCAGGCGAAAAACAAACACAAGAAAATTACAGGTGGTACAGTAGTAGCAGCGAGACTGAGAGCGATTGTTGGTTTGTTGGTAGTCAAGCGTGAGGCAGGAAAACACCAGAGACATCTTGCGGTAAACAGCAACACTTTAAAAACCGAGCTTTACATATTTTTTCTTTATTTTCTTATATTTTAAAATTTCCTCTCGCGAACCGGCTGTCGTAACCTCGATTTGTCGTAAGTCGATACCAATGTAACCCGGGACCTTACTGTATACTGTATATACATATATATGTATATACTGTATACACATATATACATTGCACCCTCACACAGTGCAAGTTTATGGGTGGCAGAAACCCTCGCATTCTGTGATTTCGCATTGTGTGAACCAAAGAACTTATGGGGAAAATGGTATATGGTGGACAGCCTACCCAGGGCTTGGCCTTCGGGTCCCCTTTCAGCTACTCTACCCTGCTAATACTTTGTCTAACAGTACTTTAAGCTGGACCAACAAATAAAACAACAAATAGAACACCATGTACCATTATTTAAGTGACTTCTGGGCTTGTTAACCCCTACACCACGGGGATGCCGGAGGCACGCCGTGTCATTCCCGCGGTGATATTTGCGCTTCGACTGACTTTTAAAAAATATTTGCCAAAAATCAGTTATTAGACCTAGAATATTATAATTACATATGCATATGGCACAGACCTTCAGCTTTCTCCTGGGATGTTTTTTTTTTGCACTCGTCGACTACCGTAGGGCTTGTGGAGACTTCTGAAGTTGGGTAACTAAGTCTTCACTTTACACTTCCCGACATCCCCTAATCTGAGTACCACTGCCAGATATTATCACTGGAAACACTATTCAATGATTTCCAAGTAGTTTGGAATACAGACTGAAAAAAAAACACACTGTGAAAGCAATGTAAAATACAAGCGCTTACGAGCCTCCCTCTCGTGCTAATTCGTCGCTTGTATTCTCTCATTTCTTACCCAAATACACACTCACACTTTATTATTTCTAGTACTTTAGTACACTCATATATATCTAGTCCTTTACCGCTTCCCACACGATGTTTAGTAGGGGTAGAGGCCACAGAGGCTTTTATAATAGGTGCAAAAGTGGCAGAAATGGAGGAGCGTCATTTCACCGTGAAACACGAGAGCGAACTGAGCGAACTGCCTGCATCTCGGTAGCCAAGAGTTGAAAATGTCAGCTGCTAATGTATATGCTAAGCAATAAGTCGTAGGAAATCTAGACAATACATAATAAATTAGGTAGTTCCAGGTGAATATAAATATCACTCAGACTTCTCCCTTCCTTTCTTATATACATTTATATTATGAGAGTAGCTCATATGGCATATTTCACGGGAAAAAAAACCAGGGGAAATTAGCGAACGAGTGCAGGTTGGATGTTTCCCTGATAATTAGCCAATTCCAGGTGTATGGCACTATCAATTACCATATTTTATATATATATATATTATTTTGTATAAGAATAGGGCATAGGTCTCATTTTAGTGGATGAAAACAGTGGAAAAATCCAGGGAAGATTTACTTAGCGCAGAGTGGCTGATCATACGACAGGAGAGGGTAATGGAGGGGAGGTAGAGAGGGGAGTCTAGAATGGGGGAAAATGGCTAAATTGTCAACAGTGGATCAGAATACTGATGACATTAGCAGCTCTGACTATTGTTGGACATTGGCAGTGCTGATAGATGATACAAGTCACCACCTGAAAGCCCGGGGGTACTAAAAATAACTCGGAGTCACTCAAGTGACGCCCCACGGTATGATCCATTGCACCCGACCGTCACGAAAGTGACGACCCGTGGTTAAGGGGTTAAGTAGGGAGGGGGTTGGTAGGTATTCAAGGCTCGGGGCATTTACTCTTGCCCCGTGGGGCAGAGCTCCCCAAGGTTACTCTCACTGTCACAGCTGAGGTCTAATGGAGGTGCCATAAAGCCTTCAAAGTCGACAGCTGAGACCAAGATGAACAGGTGAGTACTGCTAGGATGCTAAAACGGACCACAAGATAAGAGGTACAACATTCGTTCTCATGGCAATATGGAGAAGTGTTTATTTACTCAGGAACAGCTGACCAGCCACCCGCCATTTTGAACCTGGCTCATTGCCAGCCACCTGCTGTCATGTGATGACTCGCATTGTACAGCCCAACACTCGTAGAAATGGCGGGAAGTCCATTTTTGCCTTGGAATCATACAGCCGATTCACATGTTGGGAAGTTCGATTCACAGATTTCGCATACGATATATATAAGCATTTTCTGGGTTGACCTTGCATTGTGGGTGATTCGCATCGTGTGAATTCGGATTGTGTGGGGGTGCACGGTGCACTGTGTATATATATAATTTTTGTTTTTGAAGGCTCCAACATGCTTGCATGCGTCGGCCTTGGTCACCTAATGGCGGCTCTCCACGCTGCTCGATCCCTGGCAGCCTCCCTGTTCAGTCCCTTAACCCTTAAGTCACACTTAATGACCTCGTCCCATGTCTTTCTCGGTCTACCCCTCCCAACCCCTCCCCCAGTATTAACACCTCTCACCCTCTGTACCCAATCATCATCCCCCATCCTCTCCACATGTCCAAACCACCTCAGCCTACCTCTCCTCATCACAACACCAATACACTCCAGTCCCATCCTACCTCTCAACTCTTCCATCGTAAACCCAGCCCCTCCAGGCCTTGCACGCAGGGACGCACTGCACATCCACCTAATCATTGTCATTTCTGTACGTTTAAACCTGCGAATATCCTCTTCCTTTACTGCCCAGGTCTCACTACCAAACAGCATCACACTCGTAACACATGCTTCATACAAAGACCCCTTAGCACGTAAGAAGAGTCCTCTCAACGTCAGGAGAGACAACAGCTCCCTGAACTTCTTCCAACCACTTCTCACCCTAGCAACCGAGCTAACTCCAGCCCCACCTCCGGCACATAACATGTCTCCCAAATAACGAAACTTCTCCACACACTCAAGAGACTCACCTGCAAGTTCAACCCTCTCACGCCTAACAATCTCCACCTGCTCTCCCCGACACGCCGCACACATGAAATCAGCATCATCTCGCAGTCTACCTCTAATACCACTACATCTCTTGTGCACCCATTTATCACAAACATTACACAAGATGGAATACTTCCCACACCCTTGTGGCAAACTGCACATGGCCACTCTCCCTCTCCTCTGATTGTACCGCCACCAGCCCTAGATATCATCACTTTTGTTTTATCTGCATTTACCCTTAAGCCCTTGTACCCCATACCATCTCTCCACTTCTTAAATCTTTCCTCCGCCTCCTTTTCATTCTCTGCAGTCAACACCAAATCATCAGCATACAACATCTCCCATGGAAGTCCATCTCTGAAGTCACGTGAGAGGGCTTCAAGCACCATGATAAACAACAAGGGACTCAGAACTGACCCCTGATGCACACAAACATTCACGGAAAACTCATCACTCAAAGCTCCGTTCACTCTTACCTGGGTGCGAGCACCCATGTACATGGCCATAACCACCCTAACCAGCCATTCTTCCAACCCTAGCTTTCTCATTGCCCACTTCACCACCTCTCTAGGGACTCTGTCAAAGGCCTTTTCCAAATCAACAAAAACAAAATACAGTTCCCTTTTCTTTCCAATATATTTTTCCTGAAGCTGTCGAACAATGAATATGACATCAGTGGTCCCCCTGCCTGGCATAAACCCAAACTGCATCTCATCGATATTCACTCTTTCTCTAATCATACCTTCTAGAGCTCTCTCCATTGCTTTCATTATCTGATCTAAGAGCTTTATACCTCTGTAATTTCCCCTTTCCAGGGCATCACCCTTTCCTTTGTACACATTTACATTTACACTCTTCAGCCAATCATCTGGGACAACACACTCATATATAATCATATTTATCAGGTCAGTGACTAACCTCACCCCAGTATCTCCTGAGGCCTTCAACATTTCAGCAGTCAACCCAGACACACCTGCCGCCTTCCCCACCCGCATCCTGCCTATTGCCTGGCTCACAGTAGCAGCGTCAATCAAAGGCCAAGGGCCAAACACTGGATCAGCTGGCTCCAAACCTTCTCTATCCCAGTCAAACTCCTTATTCAACAATCGGCTATAATGCTCTCTCCATGCATCTTTAATATCCTCACTGTTCACCACTACCCTTCCATCATCATTATTCACACACTGCTCACCTACAGTGTCCCGATTATCCCTCTTGACCTGATTTGCCACCTTAAAAATCATATTTTTCCTTTCTCCGTGATTTAGATTATCAAGTAAAAGTCTCTGTGACTCAGACTTCGCCCTGTATACCTCCCATCTAGCCCTGCGCTTGGCAGCCAAGTACTCCTCCCTGTTACCACCATTCTTCCATTCCCGGAAAAGCCTTCTTTTCTCCTTAACTGCAGCTTCTACACCTTCATCCCACCACCAAGTTACTTTATGTCTTTGTGGGCCTCTTGTCCAACCGCATATTGCATCAGTAACTCTCGAGAGGTTGTTCTTAAGGGCTCTATACTGTTCATTAACGTCTCTATCTACGGCTTCCTGTTCAGCCACCACTCTCCTCATCTCACTATAAAAGGCATCCCTTACTGATTGGTTTTCCAGCTTCCATATTTTCCTCCTAGGTACATATGTCCTCCTTCTCATCACTTGTTCCTTAAGCACTATGTCACAAATCAACAGTTTGTGCTGCTGCACACACTCCTCGCTTCCTATAACTTTAACATCCCTCACTAATCTCCTATCAACCCTCCTAACCAGAAAATAAACTATCTGACTACTATTTCCCCCGGACTCGTACGTAATCAACCGGCTGATTCTTTTCCTAAAATGTGTGTTGCACACAATCATGTCCATAGCCTCCCCAAACTCGAGTATTCTTTCCCCTTCCGCATTCCTCACACCATATGCACATCCTCCATGGACTCCTTCATAACCTTGAGCTGCTTCACCCACATGACCATTTAAATCCCCTCCCAGAACCACTACCTCATCATTACCCATACCACTCACTACATGTATTAAATCATCCCAAAATCTATCCTTCTCTGCGTCATCCAATCCTACCTGTGGAGCATATGCCGATATAACTGAAATAATTTTCTGCTCGATCAAAATTCTCACTACTAATATCCTATCACTTACTCTCATAACATTCATGACATATTGCACCCATTTCTCTGCAACCAACACACCCACATCCCCATATCCGTCAGCTCCCCCCTGCCAAAACATCTTATAGTAGCAATCCTTCCCAACAATCTTTCTGGCTGATCCACCCCTGTACCGGACTTCCTGCAAACATGCCACATCCACCCACCTCCTACTGAATGCCTCAACGACTTCCCCCGCTCTTCCTCTCAAACTTCCCACATTCCACGAACCCACCCTAAACCCCCTGGGTGATCTGCTGTCCTCAGGCTTGCTTTGGTGCTTGTTTTTGTAGTTCATGGTCGGTAAGAACATTCCAAAGGCCCGATCCATTACACAGACCCAGGTCCAGGGAATGGATCTGGGACCCCTAGCCCACCAGCTTACCAGTGGCTGTGGTAGTGGCCTCGGGGCACCCCATCAGGACAGCTGCAGTGGACACCCACCAAGCGCGGCTTGGCACTGCAACTGCCCTGCCATTATACACCCACTGATAGGGCAGCCTCCTGGGGCACTACTGTCCGGTTCGGGCCCCTCTCTATTGAGCGGAAGCGGCAGCCTTGGAACCGCTATGCCTTGTACCCTCTAGCACAGGTTCGAGCCCCATCTCACCCCGGACCCATGATCTATGCTGGCGGAACCCCAGTCAAGCCTCCCCCCAAAGTTCGCCACTAGGTAGCGGGGGCAAAGTTTTCTGGCCGCATGCCCTTGCTGGCATCAACCCCTGTAACGTAGTGGGATACGTTGTGTAATATGTAAAGCGCATGTGGTGTAGTGCATAGGATAGTTAGAGGAAATGTTTGGGAGAGTATGCTGGTCTACTCTCCATGTTACTGTCACACTGAAAAGGTCAGCAATGGGGGATGGTTAGGTAGCTAGTGAAACAGGAGCTCCAGCTCTCCCTATCACCAGCATTCCCATTCCCCTCAGGAGTACTACCCTGTTTTTGTCTGACTCTGGGCATAGGCTTCACAGCCTGCTATCAAGGCCCAGCAGTCCTCTTACATACCATACACCTCTACATGTCACCACTTCAGTGCTAACACCCACTCTCCATATTGAATACAGGCTAGGGCTGTCTCATTCTGGTATTAGTGGGGGTAATTTTACGACATGTCGGCGGGTCTTCTGGTAGATCAGTAAAGCTTGATTTAACGAAATTCAAATCCTTAAACTGTTCCCTGCCCCAGTGAGGCTTTGAACCTAGGTCCGTTAGGACTGCAAGCCACCTCTCTACCGATCGAGCCACCGCCTCCCACCAATATATACTGTATATGTAAATATATACACACACACATATATAGGAAGATATTAATAGTTACTAACACAAGATACCGTGTCATATTTAATGTTAATGATATTGCAGCTTATTATTTGCCAGTACATGATTTTCTCATCAGTTTTCATTCTGGTTCTACATTCCAAAGTATTCTGCTTTCCATAAAGCTTGTGGACCCAAGCATTTTGGATCTAAGTTTGTATGAGAGTTGATAATTCAGTGGTATCTTCAAAACTTCCAACATCATATCTGCATCATCCGTAATTACATATTACTTGAGTCTTCCCTTGTCAAATGCTTTACCATTTTATATCTCTCATCTCTCTCTTTGGGACCAATTATTTTGTCAGCTTTTTATGTGTACTTGTCTTCATCCGATACAGCTCCACATCCACCTTTCTTCCTTTTATTAAACAGTTTCCACTTTCCCTAAATGTCCACCATTCTTTCATTCATTGAACCACCTCCTCTCTCTCCCTAATTGACACTTCCACTGAATAATTCCATCAACAGATTTCCATATATCTATGGGTTCCCTTTGTCCAGCCATAGATGAAATTTGTGGCCCATAATAGACACTGCTTTAGAGAGCCCTGGTATTCAGTAGCATTACCACGTACTGTACAGCACTTTCATTAATAATTTTCTGAAACTCAGCATGGAATACTTTTTTTTTTTTTTTTTTTTTTGCAAAAATTCTCTGCCACTGGATTTTCACATCTTGAAATCACAAGCTAACAATTTGTGCAGTAACAAATTCCTTGCCAGATATAACTTTAACATCACTGACTGTGACAGATTCCTTGCCAGGTATAACTTTCACATTAATCAGCCTCCTTTTTTTATCTAATCAGGAATATATCTTATCCTGGCACAAATGTTGCCAGCCTGTTGTCCTATTTAACCATAGTGTTAAACACTATGATGTCTGAGGCACTCCAAATTCTAGAACAGTACAAACTCTCAAATCCTGATTTCAAAAAACCTTTACTTTCCAAAATATTTTGTCATGCTGTAAATGGGCATTGATGTCACATGTTCTCGCACATTTAATGCATACCAGTATGTGAAGACAAAGTTCTTTTGTACACGTTTCCTGTACACCAGGAAACCATTTACTATGCTGGGTGGTAACCATATAACCAAATTTTGGCACCTGGTGGTTTAGTGGGTAATTATGGCGCTCCAATTGGATTGAGCCGGTGAAGGTTTATATCCAAGGGGTGGTTGGGGTTTATTGCTCATGTAATGCCATTCAGGATGAGCGAGGCTGGTCAGTCTCATCTTAAATGTCAGGACCAACTTGCCTAGCCCCGGGCTTCTACGCTTCTCTGTGGGGTGACATAGGATTGGATAATGAATGAATGAATGATATAAGAACTGATAATTGACTAAAACAGTGTATGTACATAATTTTATTTAAAGCTCATTGTGCTCTGGGCAGTTTATTGTAAGATTTAGTTGTTGTTATTATGATTAGAGTTGCCAAAATATTCCATTTTCCATAAAGCCATTGACACAACACGTTTTGCATTTGAGAGTTTGCACTATATCGCCAACCTTGCTTTCTGACATGTCTGCGCAGGTTGATACCAAGTGTTGTACTATAATATACTCATCATTCACTGTTGCCACAACTTCACATGCTCACTCCAAACATTATTATTATTATATTTGTTTATTTATTTTATTTTTTATCATGCCACCCCTGCAGGGCCATCAGTTAGTGGCAAGGCAAAAACATTTATTTCTTAGGTTCAGTGGTCTAAACATATTTTACCAAGACATCAGAATGTTGAGAATGGTTTACAAAGTGGACAGAAATAGCTGTTGATGATACAAATAACAAAAGCCATCCATAACAAGACACCTTTATGAAATTGATAAATATGCCTTTCAGTTTAGTACCACCTTGAGAGAAGAATTAAATGTTAGGACTTCCTTGCTTTGTATTATATGGGGAAAGACAGCCAAAGAGCTACTTGAAATTATTAAAAACCTCCACCAGACACATATTTACTATACCTTGCATGATCCCATTATGTCTCGTCTCACTGGGGACAGTATTGCCACAGCTGTTTTATTATTGTGTGGTCCAGTACAGTATAGACATTGATTGTATTATGATATATGAGAGAGTGAAAAGACAGTTTTTACTCTGTCTGAGGTGCAGAAATTGAAGTTTAAATTTAAGAAAGGAATTAGGGTAAGGGAGTGAAGTGGTTCTGTAGGGAGCAAGTGCCATGGGTTGGTGTGTGCGGTTGGAAGTGCTGTGAGTTGGTAGACAATGACTACTATAGCATGCTATTTCTAATTTGTAGATCTCTTACTCCTTTCATCTTAGGTGATGAATAGGTGCATTCAGATTGGAGAGTTGCTTTGACTGTTAACTTTGATACTCATCTACCTCATATCTAAGGCTCATATGATTTCATGGTGTAGGAGTGGCCTGGTTCCCTGAGGTTAAAACAAACCGGTGATAGTGGGCAGTTTCGGAGGTGTAGCAAATGTTGTGGGGTTTTATGAACGGGGAGGTGCCCTGAGTTGATAAAGGGACTACTGATGAGTGACATCACAGGTGTAGTATGTGGAAAGCTGTTGCGCTAAGTTGACATAGGCTATATAGTGATGCTCTACCATAGTATGATGACAAGTGGGTGTTATATTTTCTTAGATGGACATGGACCATGTATTGATGTTTTACCATAGTCAGATGACAAATGGGTAGTTATTTTCCTAGGTTTACATGGGCTGTGTAGTGATGCTTTACTATAGTAAGGACATGACAAAAGAAGGTAATTTTTCTAGGCTGACACTGGTCGTGTAGTGATACTTTACCATAGTAACATGGCGAAAGGAAGGTAATTTTCATAGGTTGATATGTACCATGCAGTGATGCTTTACTGTAGTAAGGATCAACAAATGGAAGGTTATTTTCCTTATTATATTATCGCACCTAGGGGTGGGGTTGTGGCTCATCTGAAAATGGAACCCAGTGGACTGCAGGCTTAAGCTGTTGTTCTGCAGTCTACCATCTTCCTCTCAAGGGATAGGGAAGTAGCTGAGGCATGTTTATAATCAGGCGGTAAGCCACATGGTCATATTAGTACCACCATGCGAAGGCATCCTTCTCCAGCATTTATGGATGGTATGAGATAGCTTTGTTGGATAGGTCTTTGGTAGAGGTGGACTGTTTATCCAGGATTTTATGTGTAGCGAGTGATATATATAAATATATTTATATATATNGGATCTAAGAATGAATATCTGGTCTACACAACCTCTTCCCTTCCTAAAACCTCCTTGTTCTTCTCCAACTAATTCCTCAGTAATTTCCCTAACTCTGTCAATAAGTATCCTACCATATATTTTTCCTATTACACTGAGAAGGCAAATGCCCCTATGATTACCACACACTGCTTTTTCCCCTTTTCCTTTGTACAGAGGAATAATTATACCTGACTTCCAATCCTCCGGGACTCTACCCTCCTCCCAAGCCAATCTGCACACCTTCCACATCCATTCTATTACTATCTCTCCCCCATGCTTCAGCATTTCACCACACACTCCATCAATTCCTGGGGCTTTCCCCATTTTAACTTTCTTCATTGCTTCCACCACTTCCATCCTGGTGATTTCTTCCTCTCTTCTCACAACCCTCCTTCTCCCTGCCATTCCCCAGCCACTTATACTTGCATTACTTTCATTCTCTATGTTCAACAGTTCATTAAAGTGTTCTCTCCATCTGTTTACTTTTTCTCCCTTCTCCACTAGTAATCTACCATTTTTATCTTTCACACCCCCACTGACTTCGTTGGCACCCTGTCTAGCTCTCTTTACCTCCTTCCAGAACATTTTCTTACATTCTCTCCACTTTGCACTCAAATTCCTTCCAAACTCCTCATCCACTCTCTTCTTACTCTCTCTTACTAATCTTTTCACCTCTCTCCTCCTGACTACATATAACTCTCTCGTCCGTCTCTCAGCTTCTTCGTTGCCCCTGTTCCTCATCCACTCATTATATGCTTTCTTCTTTTGTGCCACAGCCTCTCTCACCTCTTCAGTCCATATATATTTTTTTTGTGTGAGTAAAACTGTGGTTTATTTATGTTTTTTTGGCTTGTGAAGATTTGTATTCTAATCAAGACCTTTATTTTCAGGTAGGACATAAAACAATCACTCCGCAGGAGCAACCCATCTCAACCCAACAAGTCAAGCTCGCCGGTGGTGAGTGTTGAATTTTTTTCTATATGGCTAGGGTGTTAGGGTGTTAGGATCTTAAAACTCTTCCATGAACATGAATAACACTTTTTTTTTTAGCCTGTCTCACACAGGATGGAAACATGGCCCAGAGCTGTTCACTGATGGCTGCGGGTGAGGCATGGATCCACAAAGGGGAGGGTAAATGTGAGTACGGTACTTAGGATTAAGGCTAGTTAGGTAGTGTTTCGTATGAAATGAATTACTGTAATATATTTATATGTCACCATACGAAACAGTTCGGTTAGTGCGTTCCCATATAGAGTGAAGAGTTTAATCAGTCCGTTCTGTGGATTGGTTTAACTACACCAGGTCCTCAACATTTGCAGATTCTGCTTTCGCGGCCCCCACACATTTGCAGATTCTGCTTTCGTGGCCCCTGCACATTTGCGGATTCTGCTTTCGTGGCCCCTGCACGTTCGTGGATTGTCCTTCTGTGGAGCCAAGATTTCATTTGTGGCCGAAAAGTGTCTTGTGGGTCATTTCGCGCCAAAACAGGCCCGCCCCAAAAAACATTGCGCTCCTCTGTCTCCCTTTCAGTGTGTCCTGCCACAGTTGCAGTCGTTTCGCTGCCCATACGTTGCCACGCCAACCCCCCCCGATCTCGTTATTGTGCTCAATAATTGTGTTTTCACGTGTTCAAAGGTAAGAAGTGCATTGCTGTGCTAATTTGTGAGTGAATTAGCTCCCAATTGTGCAATTTACTTGTGATAGCTTTGTCCCGTGTGTGTTTGTGTTGTTCCGCTAGCACGGGCTCCAAGTGTCCCACATCCTTTAGTGGTGAACCCACTCCTAAACAGGCAAAGAAAGCAATGAGCTTGGAGTAAAAGGTGAAATTGCTAGATAAGTGTAGGGAGGGTATGAGTTATGCTGGTGTTGGGAAATTATTTAATGTAAATGGGAGCACATTGCAGTACATAAAGAAAATGAGGAGAAAACCAGGGTGGCATTGGCATCCACTGCACCACCCTCAGCCAAGCAAGTGTTGCAGGTGAGAGACATTGCGATATCGAAGATGGAGCATGCACTGTATGTGTAGATTAATGACCAAAGGAAAGGAAATCCCATAGACAATATTCCGATTAGAGCAAAGGCAAGAGTACTGTACGACAGGATGAACAGTTCAAGGGCAAAGGCAAAAGTACTGTATGACAGGATGACCAGTTCACCTCTCGACCCCGACACCCCAAGTACCAGCGCAGACCCGGTACCAGCCACAATCACCCATTCTGAATTCGCAGCCAGCAAAGGTTTGTTTCGATAAATTCAAGAAGCGGTTCTCCCCTCACAATCTGAAGGTGAGGGGGGAATCTGTGTCGGCAGACCATGTGGCACCAGCAGGATTCCCAGAAGCACTTCAGCAAATTATTGAGGAAAAAAGTTGTAAGCCTGAGCAGGTATGGAATGTCGATGAGACAGGCCTATATTGGAAAGTAATGCCTTCTAGGACCTTCGTCTCAAAGAAGGAGAAAAGGGCTCCCAGGTTCAAGGCAGCTAAGGACTGCTGCACCTTACTGATGGGTGTCAATGCTGCTGGCCACTTGATCAAGCCAGGATTTATTTTTAAGTCGGCGAATCTCAGGACACTGATGCAACGCATCAAAAACCTCCTGCCAGTGTTCTGGATTCACAATAAGAGAGCGTGGACCACCAGCACCATCTTTCTAGAATATTTCCACCACAGTCTCCTGAAGGAGGTGCGGTCATACCCTGTACTTTCAGGAGAAGGGCCTTCCTGGCAAAATCTTCTTGCTTCTGGACAGCGCTCCAGGCCACCCACCGTCACTTGAGGGTATGTGTGAGGATGTGAAAGTTGTGTTTATGCCACCCAACACAACCTCCCTGATACAACCTCTTGACCAGGGTGTAATAGCAGCCTTCAAGGCATATTACACCTAGAGGTCAATGCAGAGGATCTGTGCATTTTTGGATACGAACCCTGACCTGAGCGTCTTGGACTACTGGAAGGGGTTCATCGTTGCTGACTGCCTCACAGTGGTGCAGGAGAGTCTGAAGGATGTGCGCCCTGAGACAGTTAATGGCTGTAGTAGGGCTTTGTAGCTGGATGCACGTGAGATTTTGCATTTTTTTTTTTAATGTGTTCGACTCTGGGCATAGGCTTCACAGCCTGTTCCCAAGGCCCAGTAGTCCTACACACCATACACCTCTACATATCACCACTTCGGCGCTAACACCCACCATCCATATTGAATACTTGCTAGGGCTGTCTCATACAGGACTGGTGTATTGGTATTATCGGGGGTATATTTACGATGTGTCGGCGGGTCTTCTGGTAGATCAGTAAAGTCTGATATAATGAAATTCGAATCCTTAAACTGTTCCCTGCCCCAGCGTGGATTTGAACCTGGGTCCAGTAGGACTGTAGGCCACCTTTCTACCAATTGAGCCACCGCCTCCATCTGCTCCTCAGGAGCATGTGAACCAGGCCGTGAGGAAGACAGTGGAGTTGGCAAGGCTTGTAGGTGGTGAAGGGTTCAAGGATATGGAAAAGGGTGAGGTGAGGGAGCTGGTGGAGAAACATGATGTGGCCCTCACCGACGAAGAATTAGTGGAGCTCGTGTGGTCAGTGAGCGAGGAGGAGGATCATGACGAAGCCCTGTTGCAGCAAGGCCTCACCCTTGAAAAGCTGGGGGAGATAATGAGGGGGATCGCACACGTGAAGCAACTCTTGTGTGATGCAGAGCCATCGATGGTTAGGGCATTGAAGGTGATGAGTTGTCTAGATCAGACCATGACGCCCTACAAAACACTGTTGGACGACATGAAGCGAAAGTGGTCTCAGTTCCCTATCACAGTGTTCTTTGCAAAGACACTGCGACCTCTTGCTGCTGCTGTTATGCACTCATCTTCCTCCATGACACCTGAGGCTGAAGTGCTTGTATCTGTGCCTGAACCTCAACCCGTGTCTGATCCTGAACCTGTTCACTCTGACGGTGCATCATCCTCTCCACCTGCCTCTGAGGATGAAGTCGACGATCCACCACCACTCGGCAGTGACGCTAGCAGTGGAGATGAGGCAGAGTCTGCGCTCATGTAGACTCCTCATGCCATTCAGTTACACTCCACATCATCTCATCCATCATTGGTAACTGCTTGGCTAATCATCTTCAGCATCATCGATGTCATGTTCATCATCATCATTATCATCACAAGTCATCAGAGTTCATCTGCCAAAACTTCAGGGATAGTGGTGAGTTTGGTTGTAAGAAGTTGGGGTAAATATGTAGCTGATGACTTGCCCACACTTATGTGGATGTTCGCGAGACACACTCACTTGCAAGAGTCTGTGGAAGTCACCAGGTACATATATACCCAAACTTAGTACTGTACAGCCATACCCAATCAAAACTTATTTTTTATTAAACTTTTTATACAGTTGGTCTGTTTCTATTTGTGATATTTTATGCAGCTCTCAGGTCCCAGATATGGTTTATTAGGTACAGTATGTGTATATTTGCTCACAAGGGGTGATTTGCAGCTATAGGGGCATTTTGGGGGGGGTGCACCATACATTTGCGAATTTTCCAATTTCATGGGGATCTGTGTCCTCTAACCCCCACGAATGTTGAGAGCCTGGTGTATACTGTTCTCTTCTGGAACTGATTAGGACTAGACTAGGGAATACACAGCTTGTCATCGGGCTAGGGCTTTTATGTTTACTTTGCTTGCCATGTAATAGTGGTGGATAACCAGAGACAGCATGCTGAAAGATCGTGGAGCATAGCAAAGGGATCTCTGTGTAGGTAATGCAGGGTATGGATTGGGAGAGGGGGATTGATGCACATTTTTTGAAGCAGTTGGAAGCCGACTCCCATCACTCGGTAGACGTGGTCACTGATCATGCTTGGAAGTGTGGCAGATCAGTGAAGAAAATTGAATCTTCCATGTGGCTTCTGTCGGATTGTGTACAGGGGGTGGGTGAGTCAGGGCCCTTAAGTAATGCTGGTGGTGTGTGGTTGCTTCATGGCAAGCATTTAACTAGAACAGAGATATAGTTAGATTGCTATAGGGCTAGTAGAGACTGCCTTCAGGATACTAAGGCACAGTAGAGATAGTTCTTGCAGAGGTGTGTGCTAGTTAGGTGTGCCACTACACAACCTGGTGTAATAGTGTATTGGTGTGCACATGGCTAGCCTATAGTGCATTGGTGTGGCAAGTGCGAGTGCCACAAAATCAGTTCTTCCAGGGGTTTGGACCAGTTAGATGTACAAGGCTAGCTGGGACTGTGCGGGGATGGGAAGGGATGTGGGTGCCCATGACAAGCCAGTATAGGGTAGCTAGGTTGGTGTGTGAGTGGATGTGGGGGGCGGAGTTAATTCCGTTTTCCCCATATAAATTCTTAAAGTGGAGAGGAAAGATGTTGTAGACTGTGAGGCATTTGAGTGGAGAGAATGTGAGATAATGATGAGAATGAGGAAAGTAGAGTGAAGGATATGGTTTCAAGAGTGAAAGTAGACACAGAGGAACAGTGGTTGGAGTGGAGAGGATGCAAGGTGTTGGTGAGTGGAATGTGAGAGGGTGAGTGTGGAGGAAAGGAGAGGTGGAGGGATGAGTTGGAGTGGAGAAAATGCAGAATGAGTGTACAGTGAGAGGCAGAGGGATGATGGAGGAGAGAGAGAGAGAGAGAGAGCTGTGTATGTGTGTGTGTGTGTGTGTTTTCTTCTCGTAGGTGTGTTGTGGCTGGAGTGGTCCTGGCTTGGCAGTCAACGGAATCGCCTGGTGGGAGTTGACCGAGATTACTGTCGCCAGACACATAAATAATAAAAGGTAAATAGCTTCAATTTTGCCATTTCAGTGTGTATATGCTTGGCTGCATCAGTCCCATGTTGTATTTATGGCATTTTGTTCATGCTGCCTCCTGATGACTTTGTTCAGCTTAGGGGAGTCATTTCAGACTGGAAGGGTTAATTGTGGTATTTTGTTCTTGCTGATTGGTGAGGAGGGCTTATAGGAGGTTGATGAAGGATGTTAAGTATTAGGGAGCAGAAACACAAGTTGCTGATGTGTGACATGGTGCTTAAGCAGTGGGTGGTGAAGAGGAGGACCTACGAGTATGAACCCGGGAGGAAAAGATGAAAGTTGAAAAACCAACCAATGTGGGATGCCCTCAATAACAAGATGAATAAGAATGGTGATTGAGCAGAAAACTAGTACATGCTCTCAAGAACAGTCTCTTGAGAGTTACAGATTCAGTATGCAGATGGATAATGGGGCCTCCAAGACATATGGTAACATGATGGTGGGATAAGGGAGTAGAAGCCATAGTTAAGGAAAAAAAGACTTTTATGGTAATGGAAAAGAGGTGGTAAGAGAGGAATACTTGGCTGCCAAGTATTGGGATAGAAGGGAGGTATACAGGGCAAAATCTGAGTCTTGGGGACATTTACTGGATAATCTAAATACTGTATGTAGTGCTGAAAGGAAGAACATGGTATTTAAGGTGGAATATCATATGAAGAGGAAAAACAGGGGGAAGAACATGGTGTTTATAGTGGAATATCATATGAAGAGGAAAAACAGGGGCATCATAGGTGAGCAGTGTGTGTGGGAAGAATGATGAAGGAAAGGTGGTGGCAGACAGTGATGATATTAAAATTGCATAGAGAAAGCATTATAACCAGTTGGTGAATGAGGAGTTTGAATGGAACAGAGAAGGTATGGACATAGCAGATCCAGTGTTTGGCCCATGGCCATGGATTGAATGTGATACTGTGAGTAGGGAAGTAGGCGGGAGCAGTTGGAGAAGACAGCGGGTTGACTGCAGAAATGTTAAAGGCCTCAGGAGATATAGGAGTGGGTGTAGTTACTGACGATAAATTAGAGTATGAGTTTGTCCCACATGACTGGCTGAAGAATGTGATTGTAAATATATGTAAAGGGATGGGTGATGATCTGAAAAGAGGAAATTATGGAAACATAAAAATTTTGGACCAGATACTGAAGGTAATGGAGAGTCTTATAAGGTAAGTTAAGGGAAAGGTAAATATTGATGAGGTGGAGTTTGGGTTTATACCAGGCAGAGGGACCACTGATGACATATTGTTTTTTCAACAGCTTCAGGAAAATGTATAGGAAAGAAAAGGGAGCTGTACTTTGTTGATTTGGAAAAGGCCTTTGACCTAGGGAGTTGGTGAGGTGGAGAGTGGGAAAGCTTGGAATCGAGGAGTGGGTGGCTAGAATGGTTATGGCTATGTATGTGGGTGCTCACGCCCAGGTGAGAGTGAATGGAAATTTGAGTGATGAGTTTTCTGTGAATGTTAGCATTCAACGGGGGTTAGGCTTGAGTTCCTTGTTGATTGTCATGGTGCTTGAAGCTGTCTCACATGACTTAACAAGTGGACTCTCTTAGGAGGTTTTGTTTGCTGATGATGTTGATTGCAGAGAATGAAATGGAGGCAGAGGAAAGATTTAGTAAAAGGAGAGAGAGAATGGGGCACAAGGGTTTGAGAGTAAATGCAGATAAAAGGAATGATGCATTGTGCTGGTGATGGTATTGTCAGTGGGTAGGGTAAGGAGTGGTTGGAGGAAGTTCAGCAGGCTGTTGCTTCTCCTAACATTGAGAGGGCTCTCCCACCATCCTAAGGGATCTTTGTATGCAGCATGTGTTAGGAATGTAATGCTGTATGGTAGTTAGACCTGGGCAGTAAAGGATAAGGATATTCCTAGGCTCCCATGTACAGAAATGTCAGTGATTAGATGCATGTGTAGTGCATCCTTGAATGCGAGACGAGGGGGAGCTAGGATTGTGATTGAAGAGTTGGGAGGAAGGGTGGGACAGGATGTATTGGTGTTGTGATGAGTAGGGGTAGATTAAGATGGTTTGGACATGTTGAGAGGATGGAAGACGACAGTTGGGTGTGGAATGGGAAAAGTGTGAACGTTGATGGTAGGGTTGCAAGAGGGGGACCAAAAAGATCTGCACTTGTTTCAAATACTGTATCCTGTGCTTTTTCAGCTACTGACTCGCCATAAAGCTGTCAGCGTTGGATCAGTGGATGTAAACTGGACATAAGCTGACTACATGGGCACAAAGTTGGGTCTGCGTTGAAGCAATGCCTGGTGTCGTCGGGTCGTGAGTTAAATCAGTCATGCTAGGGTTTGGCTAGGTTTTGTTAGGGACAGTCAGGAAAACTGAAAGGTTTGTGTTCTTGATCACTGAGATTTTGTAATACCTATTCCTAGGTGAATTATTTTGCATATTGCACCTTTATACCCTCTTGTATATTACTGTTGCTACTATGTCAGTGTTAAGTGACATCCAGGAGTACATTATTGTGTAATATGCAAAATGTTTAGCTTGGGAGGTGGTAATACAAAGATATCTATGCTGAACAGAACACAAATCATTTGTTTGGAGAACAAGCTAATGCTTTCTCTTTTCAGAAGTGTTTTATGATGTCTGTGGTGTTGGTAGCTTGTTGTCTGTCCCAGTTGTGCCTCCTGCCCTGGAAATGTGCTGTCAATGCAGTCGTGGATGAGAATCAACCAAGTCTAGTGTTGTATGCCATCTAAATAATAACAAGTAAGTAGAATTATTCTTAGTGCTGTCCAAGGTGGCATAGGAGGTTTCTTTGCACCTCTTCCATAGTAAATATATTGCTAATTTTGCCCTAATGTACCCTATATTGGTTATATCATTTTTTGGACATTTTTCATCAATAACATACAAGAGGATATTGGGCTATAATGTGCAAATGTATTGCTAAGGAAGAGATGTGAAGTATCTAGTGCCATTTATAGTACAAGCTAGTTTCATGCTTGACTCCTTCAGTCCCATAGACTTGCTCTTGCTAGGTTTGCCAATTTTATTTAGCTTGTTAGTAGTAGTTGCAATCTCTAGCTTGTCTGAATGTGAACCATTTGGACTGCAGGCTGAAGCTGTACTCAATCTGCAGTCCATGCTCCCTTTAAGACATAGAGAGTTGAGGGATGTTTGTATAACCAGGCTGAGGAGCTGCCCAGGAATAGCAGTACTACCCCATGAATGCATTCCTCTCCAGCACTGAATGGTGTTTGATGGCTTTTGTTCTTAGTATCTTCAGATAATTTTATTGAAATTCAGGGAGCAATTCTTCTATCTGTCTGTCTATCTATTGCTAGACGCCTTAATCCCATAAGGGGTGGCCACAAACAAGTCGCCTCCAGGTTGCCCTGTCCCCAGCTCACACCCTCCTCTCTCATATACCTCTCCGCTCCATCCCTCCATCTCATCCTTGGCCTCCCCCTTCCTCTCCCCCCCTCCACCTCACTCACATACACTCTCCTCATCAGTCTCTCGCTCTCCATCCTCTCCACATGGCCAAACCACCTTAGTATACTCCTAATGCTTCCTATCACATCCACACTACAATGCTCCTTCACCTCCTCATTAGTCATTCTGTCTCTTCATGTGGCTTCACATGCTCCTCTCAAATAACTCATTTGCACTGCTCTCACTCTTGACTTCTGACCCTCCAACAAGGTCCAAGCTTCGCTTCCATTCGTTAGAGTTGGTATCACAATACTGTTATGTAGTTGCTTTTACACTTCCATGCTCACTTCCATGTTTCTTATCACTGCTTTCAGGAACCAGCCACCTTTCTTCCTTGTTGTACCCTTTCAAGCACTTCACTCTCTAAACTTCCATCCCTACTCATCACACTGCCCAAGTACTTAAATGCACTCATATTTTCTATTTCCTCCTCATCCAACCTCACTGAACATTCACTGACTTCACTTCTCTTGAAGACCATAACTTTACTCCTCCCTACATTCACCTTTAAATTCCGTTTCTTACACAGACTCCCAAACTCATTCACCAAGCCTTGCAGCTCCCCTTCTTCTTCACTTACAAGCACCGTATCATCTGCAAACAACAGTACAGGGAGTTTTCAAACACTGCCATCTATCATTAGGGCCGCTCCAACATCCACTGCCCTATCTTGTATCTCTCTTATAACCCCATCCATATACAGATTGAACAACCATGGAGACATGACACATCCTTGTTTCAGTCCTACCTTCAATTAGAAAAATTCACTTAGTTCACTATCTACATGCACTGCAGCCTTAGCACCCTCATACATACTCTTCACAGCCTTCAGCAACTTCCCATCTACTCTACATATTCTTAATACTTTCCACAATCCTTGTTTGTCCACCCTGTCATATGCTTTCTCCAAATCCATGAAGGCTGCATATAACTTCTTTCCCTTCTCTAGAAACTTTTCCACTAAAGCTCAAAAAATGAATATCTGATCAACACAACCTCTTCCCTTCCTAAAACCTCCCTGTTCTTCTCCAACTAATTTCTCTGTTATTTCCCCAACTCTGTCAATAAGTATCCTACCATATACTTTTCCTATTACACTAAGAAGACAAATGCCCCTATGATTACCACACACTTCATTTTCCCCTTTTCCCCTCTGCAGGGGAATAATTATACCTGACTTCCAATCCTCTGGGACCCTCCCTTCCTCCCAGACCAATATGCACATCTACATCCATTTTACTACTATCTCTCCCCCATGCTTCGGTATTTCACCACACATTCCATCATTTCCTGGGGCTTTCCCCATTTTAACTTTCTTCATTGCTTCCACGACTTCCATCCTACTGATTTCTTCCTCTCTTCTCACATCCCTCCTTCTCCCAGCCATTCCCCAGCCAGTTATATTCACATTACTTTCATTCTATATGTTCAACAATTCCTTAAAGTGTTCTCTCCATCTGCTCACTTCTTCTCCCTTCTCCACTAGTAATCTACCATTTTTATTTTTCACTCCCCAACTAACTTCTTTGGCACCCTGTCTAACTCTCTTTACCTCTTTCCAAAACATTTTCTTACATTCCCTCCACTTTACACTCAAGCTTCTTCCAAATTCCTCATCCACTGTCTTCTTGCTCTCTTACTAATCTTTTTCACCTTTCCCTTCCTCTCTACATATAACTTTCTCTTCCATCTCTCAACTTCTTCCATGCCCCCGTTTCTCATCCACTCACTACATACTTTCTTCTTTTGTACCACAGCCTCTCTCACCTCTTCATTCCACCATGCTGTTCCCTGCATGCCCTTTTGTCTTCTCCTCACCCCACACACCACCTCACATGCTGCACAGATTTCTTCTCTGATTATCTTGCACGCACCTTCCACATCCCCCATCTGCTCCAATCCACATTTACCCAGTCGCTCCAATGCTTCCCTCTTATATTCTGCATTTTTTCCATCCTCTTGTAACCTTTCCACCCACCTTGTATGAACTGCTTCCTCCTGTCCTTCCCTTCTTCTATTTCTCTTTTACATTTGGTCTTTGATTCACCCCTAACCTCATTATACTCTTGCATCCATTACACACCTTCTCATCCTTTCATCCACACACACATAATCAATCATTGCCTTCCGTTCATTCAGTTCACCACCCTCCCTTCTCATCACTCGCCACGTATACCTATGGATCATTTTGTGCCTGAAGAGGGTATTGGCTATCACCAACCCCCTCGTAGCACAAATGTCCACTAAAGCACTGCCATTCTTATCCATCTCTGCAGGCACATCCCACTCACCAAGTACTTCATCCACCTTCACATTCCCTACTTTTCCATTCATATCTCCAGTCAGATACACTCTCTCATTCCTTTCAAACTTTTTCATGCACGCTACCCCATTTGTCCAGAACTTCTCTCAGTCTGTTTGCATGATCTTGCGTTAGCACATACACGCACACAGTCACCCACATTTGTAGTCCAACTTTCAATCTTACCCACACAGTGCTTGACCCAACTGATCCATACTCTCTTATATTCTCCTTCCATCTGTTACACACAACAATACACACTCCTTCCTTTGCTCTCTCATTCTCACCTACTCCCACGCATATACCCGATCCATTCTCCCATTCTCTTACACTCTCACCTAGCCATTTAGTTTCAGTTAAACAACATAAATCCACTTTTGCACCCTCAGGCACCTGGACAATCTCTTTCTTTCACCTCATCATTTGCACCCCTTACATTCCGTGTAGCTATCTGTACCATGTCCTTGTTCGGTCCTTAGTTGTCACCTTTTGCTCAGTACTGGTCTGAGGCTTCTTGTTCGTATTTTTAGCTAGTTGTTACCAGGGAGGGGCACTAACCCTCTGCCAACCCACTTGTTGTCACATAGGGAACACTTGTTATCTAGAGTGATGAAATGTTGGATTTTTTGTGGAGGTGGAATATAATCCCCCATTTCTACATGTACAGTACTGTCATGTAGTAACTTTTTCACTTCCATGCTCACTTCCCTGTTTCTTATCACTGCTTTCAAAGAACCAGCAACCTTTCTTCCTTGTTGTACTCTTTCAAGCACTTCACCCTCTAAACTTCCATCCTCATTCATCACACTACCCGAGTACTTAAACGCATTCACATTTTCCATTTCCTCCTCATCCAGCCTCACTGCACATTCAGTGACTTAATTTCTCTTGAAGACCATAGCTTTACTCTTCCCTACATTCAGTGTATTGGTGTTGTGATGAGGAGAGGTAGGCTGAGGTGGTTTGGACATGTGGAGAGGATGGGGGATGATAATTGGGTACAGAGGGTGAGAGGTGTTAATATTGGGGGAGGGGTAGACCGAGAAAGACATGGGACGATGTCATTAAGTGTGACTTAAGGGTTAAGGGACTGAACAGGGAGGCTGCCAGGGATCGAGCAGCGTGGAGAGCTGCCATTAGGTGACCAAGGCCGACGCATGCAAGCATGTTGGAGCCTTCAAAAACGAAACGAAACGAAACACATGCTCCCAAACTCATTCACCAAGCTTTGCAGTTCCCCTTTGTCTTCATTTAACAACACAGCATTATCTGCAAACAACAGTACAGGGAGTTTCCACACACTGCCCTCTCTCATTAGGGCTGCTCCAACATCCACTGCCCTACCTTGTATCTCCTTTATAACCCCATCCAAATACAGATTGAACATCCATGGAGACACATCCCTTTTTCAATCCAACCTTCAAATCGAAAAAGTCTCTCAGTTCAGTATCCACATGCTCTGTAGCTTTAGCACCCTCATACTTACACTTCACGGGATTCAAAACTTTCCATTTACTCCATAATTATATTCTTAATAGTTTCCACAATCCTTGCCAATCCACCCTGTCATATGCTTTCTCCAAATCCTTGAAGGTTGCATACAACTTCTATCCCTTCTCTAGAAACTTTTCCGCTACAGCTCTTATATCTGATCTGCACGACCTCTTCCCTTCCTAAAACTTCCCTGTTCTTTTCTGACTAATCCCTCTGTTACTCCTCTAACTCTGTCAACATATACTTTTCCTATTACACTAAGAAGACAAATGCCCCTATGATTACCACACACTTTTTTTTTTTTAATCTGTCTATCTATTGCCAGATGCCTTAATCCCGTAAGGGGTGGCCACAAACAAATCTCCTCCATTTCATTCTGTCCCCCGCCATTTCACTGCCCTTCTTCCAGCTCTCACCCCCCTCTCTCATATACCTCTCCACTCCATCCCTTCATCTCATCCTTGGTCTCCCCCTCCCTCTCCCCCCCTCCACCTCACTCACATACACTCTTCTCATCAGTCTCTCACTCTCCATCGTCTCCACATGGCCAAACCACCTTAATGTGTTCTTCCTAATGCTTCCTATCACATCCACATCCACACCACAACACTCCTTCACTTCCTCATTCATCATTCTGTCTCTCCATGTGACTCCACATGCTCCTTTCAAATAACTCATTTCCACAGCTCTCACTTTTGACTTCTGTCCCTCCAACAGAGTCCAAGCTTCACTTCCGTATGTAAGACTTGGTATCACAATACTATCATGTAGCAGCTTTTTCACTTCCATGCTCACTTCCCTGTTTCTTATCACTGCTTTCAAGGCAACCTTTCTTCCCTGCTGCACCCTTTCAAGCACTTCACCCTCTAAACTTCCATCCTTACTCATCACACTATCCAAGTACTTAAATGAACTCACATTCTCCATATCCTCCTCATCCAATCTCATTGTACATTCGCTGACTTCACTTCTCTCGAAGACCATCACTTTACTCTTCCCTATATTCACCTTTAGATTCCATTTCTTACGCACTCTCCCAAATTCATTCACCAAGCCTTGCAGCTCCACTTCGTCTTCAGTTAACAACACAGTATCATCTGCAAACAACAGTACTTGGAGTTTCCAAACATTGCCCTCTCTCACTAAGGCTGCTTCAACATCCACTGCCCTACCTTGTAACTCTTTTATAACCCCATCCATATACAGATTGAACAACCACAGAGACATGACACATCTTTGTTTCAATCCAACCTTCCATTGGAAAAATTCACTCAGTTCCCCATCCTCACGCACTGCAGCCTTAGCATCTTCATACATAATCTTCGCGGCCTTCAGCAACTTCCCATCTACTCCATATATTCTTTATACTTTCCACGGTCCTTGTTTATCCACCCTCTCATATACTTTCTCCAGATCCATGAAGGCTGCATACAACTTCTTTCCCTTCTCTAGAAACTTTTCCACTAAAGACCTAAGGATGAATATCTGATCTACACAGCCTCTTCCTTTCCTAAAACTTCCCTGTTCTTCTCTCACTAATTCTTCTGTTATTTCACAAACTCTTTTCTTTTTTAATCCATAAAAATCTGTTGCAAGTTTTTCTGCATCATAAAAAAGATGGACTTATGTTGCTGAGGAAATTTCATGCCTTTTTTTTTCTTAGTGATTTCTTATGTGTATTCACCCATCCATCCATTTCTTACAGTATGAATATTCATCCATCCGTCATTACTTATGTGTACTGTATTAATACATCTGTCGCATCTTAAGTTCTTCCCTCCATCATTTTCTGTGTTTCTTCATCTTTTCATAATTTCTTATGCATATTCATCATCCTCTCTTTTTGTGCCCCATCAAGAGTGTAGGGGCCCAGGGCTAGACTGCATAGTCCTAACATGTAAGGCAAAAGTGAACATTTGCTCTCCTATGAGTGACATTATGTGAGTAATAACCCCAGTCATCTCTTGGTTTTATTCTCTTGTATGTATACCCCTAAAGACCATGTTGAACTGGAGTACGTCAACCCACAAGACCACCAGGTGTTTGTTTGGTTATATGGTTACCACCCAGTATACAGTAACTAATGGTTTCCTGGGTTGCCTGTCACTTAGTGCAGAGTCACTCGCAGGCATCACAGCATCGAGAGAGTGGTTGCTGGTGTGCTTTAATCACATAATATCAGTTATTGAGCAGGGAACAGATACTATACATATTATCAGGTGTTTGGTGGAGAACTGATACTACACAGATATCAGGTGTTAGGTGGGGAACAGATACTACACAGATTTCAGGTGTTAGACCAGGAACAGATACTACACATATCAGGTGTTAGGCAGGGAACAGGTACTACACAGATACCAGATGCTAAGCATGGAACAGATACTGCACAGATATCAGGTATTAAGCAGGGAACAGATACTACACAGATATCAGGTGTTAGGCTAAGAACAGTTGCTACACACTTTTTATTGTTAGGCTGATAAATTATACTACCATAGCTCAGTGTATCCAGCACTATTAAGTATGTCAGTGTTTGGCCACACAAGAGCTTAGAAAATTATGTCATGTCTAGGTGTGTGAGGATGGGTTCACCTTACACTCTTAGAGCACTGGCAGACATTGGATGATCGGTATCAGGTGCTGTATTAAACTGATAATGTGACAGATATGGTAAATTTATTGAGCAAATAGATGATACTACAATAGCTCAGTGTATACAACAGTTAAGAGTGTCAGTGTTTGGCCGCACACGAGCTTAGAAAATTATGTCATGCCTGGGAGTGTGAGGATGAGTTCACCTCGCACTCTTAGAGCACTGGCAGACATTGAATGATAGGTATCAGGTATTTAACTGATTAGGTGACAGATATGGTAAATTTATTGAGCAAATAGATGATACTACTGTAGCTCAGTGTATACAACACTGTTAAGAGTGTCAGTGTTTGGCTGCACACAGGAGACTGTAGCACCAGTCGAGCAGGGCAGTACTCCCAAGGAGGATGGAAAGCTGATGACAGGGAGAGCTGGAGCTCCCGTTTCATCAGCCCTCAGGACTTGTTCCTGACCATCCTCCTTTGCCGAACTTTTTCAGTGTCTCAGTTACACAGAGAGTAGACCAGCATGCTCTCCAATACAAGTTTCTCTAACTGTCAACACCAAACTACATACACGCTACACACTACACTTCCTTTTCAAAATTTCTTCGAAATGGCGTACAAAAATCATGCCTCGGAGTCCCCGGGGGGGGGGACCATAAATGCCCCCACCATCTGCCCCTCTTCCGGTGACGACTCAAAGAGCTGCCTGGAACCACTTTCTGACTCACTCCTTCATTTCTGTAACATTCGCGGCCTTTCCTCTAACTTTCACACTGTCGAGCAACACCTCTTCTCCTCTAAACCTCACCTTCTCTTTCTCACTGAGACTCAGCTGTCTGAGGCAACTGACAGCAAACCCTTTTCTGTATCCTCCTACTTTCTCTATTCTCGTTTCAAAGCCAAAGGTGGCTGTTGCGTATATGTACGCAACGATCTATCTTGCTCTCGTGTTCCTGAACTTGATTCTTCTGAATTCTCTACTCTCTGGCTTCGGCTTTCCTGTCATTCTCTGACTAAATATATCTGTGCTGTTTACTTATCTCCTAATTCTACTGACTATCAAAAATTCTTTGACTATCTTACTTCTATGATGGAACACATTCTATCCATTTCTCCTTTCTCTGAAATCTCCATTCTAGGAGATTTCAATGTTCACCACCACCTTTGGCTCTCCTCTCCTTTCACTGATCCACCTGGTGAACAAGCCTACATCTTTTCTATCCTTAATGACCTAGAGCAGCTTGTACAGCACCCTACCCGTATCCCTGACCGCCTTGGAGAGAGTTCCAACATACTTGACCTTTTCCTAACAACTAATCCTTCTGCTTACACTGTTCATCTTTTCTCTCCGTTGGGCTCCTCCGATCACAATCTTATTACCTTAACATGTCCAATCGCTCCAGTACGGCCTGTGGACCCTCCAAAGAAACGCCGCCTGTGGCACTTTGGAGCTGCAGATTGGGAGGCCCTCAGGCAGTACTTCTTTGATTTTCCATGGAATGATTATTGCTTCCTTGGCCGGGAGCCATCTGAGTGTGCCTTGCGCATTACGGAGGTTATTCTCTCGGGCATGGAAGCATACATTCCTTTCTCATATCCTCTGACTAATGCAAGAAAGCCTTGGTTTAATCACGCTTGTTCTAATGCTGTCCGCAACAAGGAGAGGGCCTATAAGAGGTACCGGAGCCAACCCACCCCTGAATCACACCTTTTATATATTTCTGCCCGGAATCGTGCTAAGTCTGTTCTTCGCTCTGCTAAAAACAATTTTATCCGTGCTAAATGTTCCCAACTCTCCAACTCGAACTCTTCTCGCTCCTTCTGGCACCTTGCCAAAAACCTTTCTAACAACTTTACCTCATCATCCTTCCCTCCTCTTTTCTACTCTGATGGCTCTGTAGCTATTTCTTCTACTGATAAAGCAGATCTCTTCGCTCAGACTTTCTCCTCCAATTCCACCTTAGACGATTCCGGTGCTATTCCTCCATCACTTCCCCCCTCTGACTTCCTATTGTCTGACATTAAAATTTCTTCAGCTGATGTGTTCTCTGCCATTACTGGCCTCAATACTAAAAAGGCATACGGTCCTGATGGAGTCCCTCCTGTTGTCCTCAAAAACTGTGCTTCTGTGCTTACACCCTGCCTAGGTAAACTCTTTCGCCTTTGTCTCTCAACTTGTACCTTTCCTTCTTGCTGGAAGTTTGCTCTCATTCAGCCAGTCCCAAAGAAGGGTGACCATTCCCAACCCTCTAACTATCGTCCAATTGCTTTAACATCCTGTGTATCAAAAGTTTTCGAGTCAATTCTTAACAGAAAAATTTTAAAGCACCTTTCCTGTCACAACCTTCTTTCTGATCGTCAGTATGGGTTCCGTCAGGGACGCTCCACTGGCGATCTTCTCACCTACCTTTCAGACTCTTGGTCATCCTCCTTTCGGAACTTTGGCGAAAGCTTTGTCATTGCACCTGACATCTCAAAGGCTTTCGATCGAGTCTGGCATAAATCTTTAATTTCCAAACTGCCCTCCTACGGTTTCTATCCTTCTATCAGTGCCTTCATCTCTAGCTTCCTTTCTGGTCGTTCTATAGCTGCTGTTGTAGACGGCCATCGTTCCTCTCCTAGACCTATCAACAGTGGTGTTCCTCAGGGTTCTGTCCTATCACCTACTCTCTTCCTTTTATTCATCAATGACCTTCTAAGCTGTACATCTAACCCTATCCACTCATATGCTGATGATTCCACCCTTCACCTTTCCATTCGGTTCCCGCAACGTCCATCTCAGCAGTTGCTTCAACAAAAGAGGGATGAGGCTATGGCACACCTAATGTCTGATTTGGCTCGTATCTCTGACTGGGGTAAAAATAATCTTGTTATTTTCAATGCATCAAAAACTCAGTTTTTACACTTATCAACCCGACAAAATCTTCCTCAGGATTACCCACTAATGTTTAATAATGAACAGTTATGTCCTGCATCATCCTTGAACATGCTTGGGGTTTCATTCTCTCAGGATTTGTCTTGGAAAGAACATATTACATCTCTTGTGAAATCTGCTTCCAAGAGATTAGGTGTGCTAAGCCGATTCCGAACTTTCTTTACCCCTGCACAGTTGTTGACCTTGTACACGGGTTTTATTCGCCCGTGTATGGAGTACAACTCTCATGTGTGGGGAGGCTCCCCACATGCAGCTCTTCTCAATAGGGTGGAGTCAAAGGCTTTTCGTCTCATTAACTCTCCTCCTCTTACTGATTCCCTTCAACCATTGTCTCTTCGCCGCACTGTTGCATCTTTATCTCTCTTCTATCGGTACTTCAATGATCACTGTTCCTCTGAACTGTCTGCTTGCATCCCTCCACCTCTATGACGGGCACATAGTACCCGTCTAGCAACAAACTCTCATCCCTTTTCTGTCCAACTCTCTAATGCAAGAGTTAACCGTTACTCCCAGTCCTTCATTTATGCAACTGGTCAACTCTGGAACTGTCTTCCTCTGTCTGTATTTCCTACTTCCTATGATCTCCAGTCTTTCAAACGCAGTGTGTCCAGGCATCTCGAATTGAACGGATCTTGAATTTGGCTCTCTTTTGTACTGTTTTTGCTTTTTCTTGGAAGGAACAGTATGCAGGCCTGTGGCCTTTGGTTCCTTCTTCCTTGCAAAAAAAAAAAAAAAAAAGGCTAGAAAAGTGTGAGGGTTAGTCTACCTTGCACTTTGGAACTTTAGCAAACAGGTATTGTCATGGGTGGAGGCATGCACCATCCACTCATCTGATGTGTTACCACCCTTAGGTGGCTCTTCACTGAGGGAAAAGCCAAATTGTTTCCTGTCCTCCTGTAAGCCATGTGATAGGTGATAACCATGCAGCCAACAAATACTCATAGTGGTCTAGTGAATTAGACCTTTCAGCTGGATGTGGCTTATGGGGGTCTAAAAGGGTCTATCTCCAAGGGTTGGTTGAGGCTTATTGCTCACATTAATGCCCCTTAGGGGAGAGCAAGTGGTCACGCTCCTCTAATATCTGGACTGAGTAACCCAGCCCTAGGCACTCACATTCCTGCTGGGGCTTCGAAAGAGCTGGATGATGGGTGGATAAATTGGGGGAATAAATTATTGATAGACCTATCTATCTATCTGTCTGTCTATCTATTGCCAGACACCTTAATCATGTAAGGGGTGGCCACAAACAAATCACCTCCATGTCACCCTGTCCCCTGCCATTTCATTGCTCTGCTTCCAGCTCACACCCCCCTCTCTCATATACCTTTCCACTTCATCCCTCCATTTCATCCTTGGTCTCCCCCTCCCTCTCCTATCAGTAATTTATTTTTCCTAATTATCTCTCTATTGATAGGTAAATTAGGAAAATAAATTGCCAATAGATCAATAGGGAAAATAAATCACCAGGAACGAGGTGTTAAGAAGCTTCTGAAGCAATACAAAATATAGTCCATAATTGTAAGATTTAAAGCTTGGGAGACTTTCACAACTGTAGATGAAAGAAATGATGGGACACTTTGTAAACAGATCATCATCATCATCATCATCATTCAGATTTCCTTTCCCATCCTAGGGCAGGATGAGGAGTAGCAACGTCCAGACGGCCCAAATTTGCCTGGTCCAGTGGGCCACGCTTCCATTCACTCATCATTCAAGCCCCCACAATCTTGTCTCTATCGGATACGCCAAAAACATTCCCCACATTTTGTAGCTTCACATAAACGTATCTAGAGTCAGTCTGGACGCTGCCATGTTAAAAAGGGGTGCCAAAATCCCTGATCATGCAGTTCTTCTCACAACATTCATCCAGCCAGCTCGATCTCTCGTCAGTTCCTGGGCCTCATCTACTTCCAAACCTTTCTTCCTCACACACTCATCCACCATATCTCTCCACCTTCTCCTTGGCCTACCTCGCCTCCTTCCTCCTTCAAATTCGCTCAGATATACCTTTTTCACCATTCTGTTGTTATCCATTCTCTCCACATGACCATACCAATATACTACACTCCCTTCGATTCTGGTATCCACCGACTTCCTCACTCCACATCTTTCACAAATCACATTATTTCGTATCCTATACACCCTCTGTACTCCACGTACATTTCTCAGCAGTCCCATCTCCACTGCTCTTACTCTTGACTTTTCATTTTCATGCCACATCATAGTCTCACATCCATATGTTAAAGATGGCACTAACACTCCTTCATGTAAGCCTCGTGCAGCTGCAACACTCAAGCCTGTGTTTCTTATCAAGGCCTTCATTGCACCAACTACTTTTCTTCCTTGTGTCACTCAGCTTTCAACTTCTTTTGCACATTTTCCTCTCTTTTCTGTCACTGTCCCAGGTATTTGAACTCTCAAAAATTCCAGTCTGTCTCCATTCACTGTGACATTGCACTGGGAGTTACATTCTCTCTCAATAACCATCACTTTACTCTTTTCTACATTTACTCTCAGGGCACAACACTCACAGACATCAGCAAAACTCTGCACTAAAAGTTCTTGTCTGGTATTTGCAAGCAGTACTGCATCATCAGCATACAACAAATTTGAGATATTCCATCCATCACCATTCATTGCCATCGCCATCCCTTTCTCCATTACTCGTGTTTTTACTTCTCTCATCACCCCATCCATATATATGTTGAACAGCCATGGAGACATCACACAACCTTGCCGCACGCCCACACCGATCGTGAACCATTCACTTAGATGCCCATTAACCCTTACACATGCTTCACTACCATCATAAATACTCTTGATTGCACCTAGCAGCTTACCATCTACACTGTACATGTGCAAAACTTTCCACAATCCTTCTCTGTCTACTTTGTCATATGCTTTTTCCAGATCCATGAATGCCATAAGCACCTTATGGTCCTTCTCACAAGCTTTCTCTGCTATCTGTCTCACTGCAAATATTTAATCCACACATCCTCTGCCACTCCTAAAGCCACTCTGTTCATCACTCACTAGGACTTCTGATATCTCTCATACTTTCTCCATAATAATTCTTCCATATACCTTCCCTACCACACTCAGTAAACTTATGCCTCAGATAAATAGGGAAAATAAGTTACTGATAGATCAATAGGGAAACTAATTCACCAGGAACGAGGTGTTAAGAAGCTTCTGAAGCAATACAAAATGTAGTCCATAATTATAAGATTTAAAGCTCGGATGGCTTTCACAACTGTAGATGAAGGAAATGTTTGGGCATTTTCTAAACTTAAACCTGGCAATTAATTTGAAATTGTTAAGTAGCTAGAGCTGAGATACCTGAAGAAAAATAGGTAAAGCTTAAAGATGCCTGAAAAGAAATAGGTAGAGCTAAATGATCCCTAAGAAGAAATAGGGAGAGCTGAAAGATGCTTGAAGAGAAATTGGCAAAGCTGAAAGATGCCTGAAGAGGAATAGTAATAGATGAATGAGGCCTAAAAAGAAATCTGGCAAACTGAAAGATACCTTAAGAGAAGTAGGGAGAGGTAAAGTATGCCTGAAGGGTGCATATCAGTAGGGTGCAAAACCAAGGTGGAAGGGGACAGGTATGGCTCAGGTGGTGCTGCTGCTGAGTGAAAGTTCATGTGTTGGGGATCAGCAGGTTGTGTGTGGGTTCTCGATTGTCCGCTTGTGTGGAAGGAGTCGATCTGAGTAACTGATGAGAAAAGTTCAACTCCAACCCCGCGGAACCTGCGAGGTGGAAACCTTTTGGGTTGCTCACTCCCCTTTCCTGCTGTGATCCACCTGGAACTGATCTAACAGTTGTTCTCCCTACCTACTTTTGGTTTACCCCAAAGTAGGGTAGATTTTCCTTCCCCCCTATTCTGGGTTTACCCCAGAGTAGGTCCATGTAATTCTGCTTTTCCTTGAAGTACAGTTCCCTCAGTAGGTTGTCTGTTGAAGGATAGGTAAATAAATAGAGCCAGAGTAAATAGGAGTTGAGAGAGAGGGAAAACATGGATGACTGAGTGGATTAGGATAGGAAAGAGAGATGACGTATTCATTAAGGGGAGAGAGAGAAAATTTGGATGATAAAGGGGATTAGTGTAGGGAAAAGAGAGGAAGGGTTAGGAAAGGCATAGCTGCATGTTCGAAAGAGAGGAAAGTGGTGAAGGATAGATGTGAAGGTAGAGAAATACAGATAGGATTGTCCTAGAGGATGAGAGGACTCAGTTTTACCCTGAAGTAGGGTTCCCTCAGTAGGTTGTCAGTTGACGGATAGGTGAATAAAGAAGGCCAGAGTAAATAGGTTTGGAGAGAGAGGGGGAAAGTATGGATGACTGAGTGGGTTAGTATAGGAAGGAGAGATGAAGTACTCGTCAGGGGGAGACAGAGAGAGAAGGCATGGATGATGGGATTAGTTTAGGGAAAAGAGAGGATAGGTTAGGAAAGACATATCTGTATTTTCAAAAGAGAGAAAAGTGGTGAAGGATAGATGAGAAGGCAGAGAAATATGGATAGGATTGTTCTAGAGGACGAAAGAACTCGGGAAGAACTGTTAGAGAGAGAGGTGTAATATTAGGAGATCTGAAGTATGAGAGGATTGAGGAAGAATTAGAAGAGATAGAAGAGGTAAAGAATGATTGAACTGGGCAAGGATTATAGTGAGGACTAGGAATGGGGTCACTGGTATAGACCACAGGAAAAATTGGTTGTGAATTAAATGAGAAAGAATTTGTCATTTACTGTACTTAGTGTTGTAGGGAAGGTATATGGAAGAACTATTATGGAGAAAGTAAGAGAGATATAAGAAGGCCTAGTGAGTGACGAACAGGGTGGATTTAGGAGTGGCAGAAGATGTGTGGATCAAATATTTGCAGTGAGACAGGGAGTGGAGAAGGCTTGTGAGAAGGACTATAAGGTGTTTATAGTATTTATGGTTCTGGAAAAAGCATACAACAAAGTAGACAGAGAAGGACTGTGGAAGGTTTTGTGTATGTAGGTGTATATGGTAAGCTACTAGGTGCTGTTAAAGAGTTTTTATGTTGGTAGTGAGGCATGTGTAAGGGTAAATGGACATCATGGTGAATGGTTCATGATCAGTGTGGGCATGCGACAAGGTTGTGTGATGTCCCCATGGTTGTTCATTATATTTATGGATAGGGTGATGAGAGAAGTAAAAACATTAGTAATGGAGAGAAGGATGGCATTGGTAATGCGTGGTGAGGGATGGAATGTCTCAGATTTGATTTGATAATGCAGTACTACTTGCAAATACCGGACAAGAGCTTAGTAGACTTGAGCAGAGTTTTGTAGATGTCTGTTAGTGTCGCGCTTCGAGAGTGAATGTAGAGAAGAGTAAACTGATGGTTATTGAGAGAGGTGATAATACAGTGAATGGAGAGAGACTGGAATAGGTGAGGGAGTTCAAATATCTGGGTACAGTGATAGAAAAGAAAGGAAAATGTGCAAAAGAAGTGGAAAGTAGAGTGACACAAGGAAGAAAATAGCTGGAGTTGTGAGACCTTGATAAGAAATAGAGGCTTGAGTGTTGCAGCAGTGTGAGGCTTACATGAAGGAGTGTTGGTGCAAACTCTAACATATGGGTGTGAAACTATGGTGTGGCATGAAAATGTCAAGAGTAAGAGCAGTGGAGAGGGAACTGTTGAGGAATGTACCATTGGTGGAATACAAAGAGTGAATAGGATACGGAATAATGTGATCCGTGAAAGATGCAGAGCAAGGAAGTCTGTGGACACCAGAATTGAGGAGAGTGTACTGAGATGGTATGGTCATGCAGAGAGAATGGATGAGAATAGAGTGGTGAAAAAGGTATATCTGAATGAATTTGAAGGAGGGAGGAGGCAAGGTAGGCCAAGAAGAAGGTGGAGAGATACGGTGGATGAGTGTGTGAGGAAAAAAGGAATGGAAGTTGGTGAGGCTCAGTAACTGACAAGAGATCGAGCTGGCTGGATGAATTAGAAGCACATGACCATGGATTTGTTGCCCTTTTTTAATGGGAAAGCATTCGGATTGACTATCGGATAGGTATATATGAAGCTATAGTACGTGGTGACACCTTTTGATCTATCAGATGGAGCCAGGATTCTGTGGACTTGAATGATGAGTGAATGGAGGCATGGCCCATTGAACTGAGCAAACTTTGGCTGTCTGGATGCTGCTACTCTTCACTCTACCCTTGGGTCAACAAAAGGAGGTCTGGATGATGATGATGATGATGTAGAAAATAAGAGTAAATTAGTATAGACTGTGTAAGAAAGCCACTGCTAGTGCAGTGCACTATCCATATGCAGAAATTAACATGTTAATGCTAGTGTAAATGCTGTGAATATGGAAAACAAGTATAAAATAAAATTAGTGTAAGAAAGGAGCCACAGTGGTGCAGCATGTTTGATATATGGTGTTTCCATATGCAGAAACTAGTGTCAGTGTGATTAAGTGAGAATAGGAAAAAGTAAACACAAATCTGCTTAAATTTAGTCCAGGAAAGGATTGTAAATAGGTTGCTAACATATGTGAAACTATGGTAAATTTTAATGTAGAAAAGGGGTAGGTGGTGGTGACCATCATCCACTCACCTGATGTAGTGCTGCCTACTTCTTCCTTCACCTTTATCATTCTTTTTCTCTGTCTGCCCTCCTGTCTCCCCATTTCTTCCATCTTTCATGTCACTTTTTATTGCTGTACTCTTGTTTCCATTTTAGGTGGCTTTGCATTGAGTGAAAAGCCTAATGGTTTCCTGTAAGCCAGGAAACCATTTACAGTGCTGGGTGGTAACCGTATAACCCACCCATTCATACATGTTCTCTACTTGTCAGCAAGTGGGTTGGCAGAGGATTAGTGTCCCTCCTGTAAAACAAATAACTCCAGAGACAAATGGCCACCCCTTAAGGGATGATGGTGTTTGGCTATAGATAGATAAGAAAATCTGAATACTTTTAGTATATATGGATGTAAGGTATTTCAGAGCACATTTTGTAATATTTTTGGACCTTAATATTATACGAGAGAGGGTTATGTGTAGAGGGGAAGAGAGAGGTGAAAAGATTTGTAAGAGAGATGAAGAAGTGAGTGGATGAGGAATTTGGAAGGAATTTGAGTGTAAAGTGGAGTGAATGTAAGAGTATGTTCTGGAAAGAGGTAAAGAGAGTTAGACAGAGTGTCAAAGAAGTTAGCTGGGGAGTTAAAGATAAAAATGGTAGATTACTAGTGGAGAAGGGAGAAAAAGTGAGTAGATGGAGAGAATACTTTGAGGAATTATTGAATATAGAGAATGAAAGTAATGTGAGTATAAGCAGCTGGGGAATGGCTGGGTGACGAAGGGATGTGAGAAGAGAGGAAGGTAGATTACTAGTGGAGACGGGAGAAAAAGTGAGCAGATGGAGAGAATACTTTGAGGAATTGTTGAATGTAGAGAATGAAAGTAGTGCAAGTATAAGTGGCTGGGGAATGGCCGGAAGATGGAGGGATGTGAGAAGAGAGGAAAAAATCAGTAGTATGGAAGTTGTGGAAGCAATGACGAAAGTCAAAATGGGGAAAGCCTCAGGAATTGATGCAGTGTTTGGTGAAAGGCTGAAGCATGGGGGAGAGACAGTAGTAGAATGGATGTGGAAGATGTGAAGATGGCCTAGGAGGAAAGTAGAGTCCTGGAGGATTGGAAGTCAGATATAATTATTCCCCTGTACGAAGTATAAGGGGGAAAAGAAGTGTGTGGTAATCACAGGGGCATTTATCTTCTTAGTGTAATAGGAAAAGTATTTGGTAGGATACTTATTGACAAAGTTAGGGAAATGACAGAGGAATCACTGTAGTTGGAGAAGAGCATGGAGTTTTTAGGAAGGGAATAGGCAGTTTTGATTAGATATTCATTCTTAGATCTTTAGGGGAAAAGTTTCTAGAGAAGGGAAAGAAGTTGTATGCAGCCTTCATGGATTTGGAGAAAGCATATGACAGGGTGGATAGACAAGGATTGTGGAAAGTATTATGAATATGTGGAGTCGATGGGAAGTTGTTGAATGCAGTGAAAAGTATGTTTGAGGGTGCTATGGCTGGAGTGTGGATAGTGAACTGAGTGAATTTTTCTATTTGAGGGTTGGATTGAAACTGGGATGCGTCATATCTCCATGTTTGTTCGGTCTGTATATGGATGGGGTTATAAAAGAGATACAAGGTAGGGCAATGGATGTTGGAGCAGCCCTAATGAGAGTGGGCAGTGTTTGGAAACTTCCTGTACTGTTGTTTGCAGATGATACTGTGTTGTTAAGTGAAGACGAAGGGGAGCTGCAAGGCTTGGTGAATGAGTTTGGGAGAGTAAGAATCGGAATCTAAAGATGAATGTAGGGAAGAATAAAGTTTTGATCTTCGAGAAAACTGAAGTCACTAAATGTACAGTGAGGTTGGATGAGGAGGAAATGGAAAATGTGAGTGCATTTAAGTACTTGGGTATTGTGATTAGTTAGGATGGAAGTTTAGAGGGTGAGGTGCTTGAATGGGTACAGCAAAGAAGAAAGGTTGCTTGTTCCTTGAAAGCAGTGATAAGAAACAGGGAAGTGAGCATGAAAGTGGAAAAGGTACTACATGACAGTATTGTGACGCAAACTCTTAATATATGGAAGTGAAGCTTGGACCTTGTCGGAAGGACAGAAGTCAAGAGTGAGAGTTATTTGAGAGGAGCATGTGGAGTCACATGGAGAGTCAGACAAATGAGGAAGTGAAGAGGCATTGTGGTGTGGATGTGGATGTGACAGGAAGCATTAGGAGAAACACACTGAGGTGATTTGGTCATGTGGGAAGGATGGAGAGTGGGAGACTGATGAGGAGAGTGTATGTGAATGAGGTGGAGGGACGGGGAGGCCAAGGATGAGATGAAGGAATGGAGTGGAGAGGTATATGAGAGAGGGGATTGAGCTGGGAGCAGGGCAGTGAAATGGCAGGGGACAGTGTGACATGGAGGTGATTTGTTTGTGGCCATCCCTTTTAAGGCATCTGGCAGTAGATAGATATTATAGAATCTGAAAACTTATCTTGTAGATGCGAGAAATGCCACTGCCTGTTGGGAAACTTTTTTTTTTTTTTCCCCCCTTTCAGTGCAGTGATATCTTTTCCATTCGGTTTCTTGCTACCACCAGACAAAATAAATCCACCTGGGAAGGACATAATATTGAAGAGGTTAATGAAGCGTATGTCTAAACCCTCCAGTTAAAAAGAGTTGCCCTTTAGCAGAATGAAATTTTTTTGTGATAAGTAGAATTAAGTGAAAACTGCATCATTGAAGTCATGTTTTCTGGGTAGAGTAGATTATCAGCAAGAAATACAGTATTGTAGGTTAATTCAGTATGGGTAATCTGACAAGATTAATTTAGTATGGCAGGTAAATTCACTATGGGCAATCAGCCAGTTGGCTAATAATGTATGGTTAATTGACTGTATGTCTATTTAAAATCTGTAGGTAAATTCCATATGGGTAATCTGAGTTCTGTTGTGTCAAAAGCCGGTTGCAGAATAAGGGTTTCCTCATTAGCATGGTTTAAATGTGAGATTTTCTTCCCATACCCTGCAATGAGAGCTGTTTGTCAAATATGTACATGAATTAAAAATGAATGACTGAATATGTATGATATAAATTATTGAGCAAAGCTTGGTAAATTATTAAATACCTCAGCAGATAGTATGATTAGTAAATGGTTGAATAAGTGCATGGCTTCAAATGAACAGAAGACAGTGTTAGTATGTTTTTGAGTTAAGTATATTTCATCTAAAAAACAGTAAATACTTTGATCAACTTTGGACCAAGTACTGAATACTTAGGATCAAGTGTGTGATTATTGAGTAGTTAAAGAATAAATAACTTTTCTTGAATAATTTTAATGTAGTGTTCGGATAGAGTTTCTTGATGATTGAATTTCCTGTGCTCCTTCATTTTTATTTTTGGAAGAAGTTGAGGGAGCTGTTGCCTCTCTTGACATTAAGAGGGCTGTCACTCCATGCTAAGAGATCTTTATGTGGCATTTGTTAGAAGTATAGTGCTGTAATGTAGGCTCAGATGTACAGAAACAACAATGATTAGACGGATGTGTAATGCATCCTTGAAGGGGAGGCCTGGGAGGAGCTAGATTTATGATTGAAGAGTTGAGAGGAAGGATGGGACTGGAGTGCATTGGTGTTGTGATGAGGAGAGGTAGATTGAGATGGTTTGGGCTTGTGGAGAGGATGAAAGATGGCAATTGGCTGCAGATCAGAAGTGTGAATATTGGGGGTAGGGCTGCGAAAGGCAGACAAAAAAATCTGGGATGAGGTCATAAAGGATGACCTCACATGAGGGATGGAATAGGGAGGCCGCCAGAAATTGAGGAGCATGTAGAGCCGCCATTAGGTGACCAAAGCCGACACATGTAAGTATGTTGCTCACTCTTGTGGAATGGATGTGGAGAGGTTGCACTAAAACAACTAGACAATTCAGAACAAATCTGTTAGAATTATTAATAACCCTGCTATTACAAATGAACTACCTCCCCTACAAGTAACAAGGAATGTTGCCTCTCTTGCATTATTTTACAGTTACTTTTTTGGCAAATGCTCAGGTAAAGTTGCATCCCTTGTGGCGCCTCTCCACGCCTTTGCCTGTGCTTCACGGGCACCTGGTAGTGCTCATGACTGGACTGTCACACTGCCATATTGCAGAACTTCTACTTACCAGACTTCTTTTATTCCCAGAACTGCATCACTTTGGAACTCGCTTCCCCAGAGTACTTCCCCCCCAAACTTCAATCTGTGCTGTGGCTGTTCGAGTCCAATTGTTGCAGATTCTTAATAAATGGAGGACGCCTATCATCTGGTGTATGTATTATTTTTCTAAATCCATTTGTTTTTCCTTCCTGTGTTTGTTATTTAAACAAAAAAGTTGGAACCTTTACAAAAGATACAATTTTTATGAACTTGGTATATACAGTACTGCACTGTAGTGGATAAACCATACCTTTAAGATTTTAGGAGGGTGCTGCTGTTATGGTTCCAGGTTTCATCTGGACATGAACCCAGTTCAATGCATGCTGAAGTTACCATTTCATGCAATCCACTATCCTCCTTTCATGAGATAGGGAGGGAACTGGGGATGTTTGTACAACTGGGCAGAGGAGCTTCTCATTCATATTGGTGTCCCAACATGATGTCCCACTCCAGCTAGAGTGCTATATCAACATCATCATCAGCATCTAATCCTGTGTTGCCCCATGAGGAGCATAGGAGCCTGGGGCTAGGCATGTTGGTCCTGACATTTAAGATGAAAGTGACCAGCCTTACTCTTCCCTGAGTGGCATTATGTGAGCAATAAACTCCAACCACTCCTTGGATATAAATCTTCACAGGCTCAATCCGATTGGAGTGCCTTAATTACCCACTAAACTGCCAGGCGCCATAATTTGGTTACCGTACATGGTTATCACCCAACGTAGTAAATGGTTTCCTGGGGAACAGGAATATATATATATATATATATATATATTTTGATTATGTTCTCTTTGCAGGAAGTGAGTGATTTGCAAAATGTAGTGAATGAGTTTGATAGTGTTTGCACATCAAGAAAATTATATAAAGCAAATGTGAGCAAAAGAAGTATAAAGGTATTAATAGGAAAGAAATTTGGTAGTAACTTATTGAGAGAGAGAGAGAGAGAGAGAGAGAGAGAGAGAGAGAGAGAGAG